>PVKA01002393.1:27528-125812 GCA_004027165.1 Ctenomys sociabilis
AAAAAAAAAAAAAAAAAAAAAAAAAAAAAAAAAAAAAAAAAAAAAAAAAAAAAAAAAAAAGAAAAGAAAGAAAATTTCCTCCCATCGTTATGGGTGTTCATAAATGTAACCCTATGTCCAAAGATGTAAGAACACATTTTAGAAGGGAGCCCATCATTGTAACTGGAGTGCATAGTAGGCTGAGGCAGGAGGATAGCTAGTTTGAGGCCAGCCTGGGCTACCTGGAAAATTCAAGTTCATCCTGGACAACATAGTGACACCCTGTCTTAAACTTAAAAATCAAAATGAAAGAGGGATTTCAGCCTACCTGGTGGAAGTGGGAGACTTCAGCCTTCTAAAGGTCTTGGAGGGTGAATTCCAAGCCCTTCCCTAACCAGGCAATTGACCCAGGGGGATCAAAAGCCTTCCTGTGCAGCAAATCACATGCTAAGATCAGCTGATACATCATGTGGTTTGTTTGTACTTGAGAAGATCACAGCATTTGGGGGTTCACACAAAACCCGCTACCCTGGCTTAGCCGGCCCAACCATTTGTGTCTGTGTAAGCCAGTGGAGGCCGCAGGGCAAGCAGAAGCACTGCTGGTGGTGATGGACAGACTGCTTGACACACCAGGTGTCAGGGACCTAGGATGAGAGCTGGTGCATCCCCAGCTGCATTGCTCAGCTGTTAATAGTGTTCTTGGTCTCTTCCCCCACCCCACTGCCCTGGCTTATGTCATAGTTCCACATGGGCCATGCTGCTTCATAGGCTAGTCGCACATAGCCGGCACATTTTCCAACCATTAGTGTCCTTGTACTCTTTTGCTGAGAGCATGACCCCCCATCAACCCTCCGGAGGTATCAGAGTCACTTAGTGTGAGGACATGGGCTTCCTCTCTTTCCGCAGTGCTCCTTGAACAGCCCAATCTTTCCCCAGGTCAGTGTCCCTCTTTCTATTACCTTGTCTTCCCAGGCTGTGCAGCTTTTGTAGCTAATTTCACAAGCAGACAGCAGGAAGAGAAGAAATGATGGAGTTTTACGTGAACCACACTACACATACAGGAACAGCAATCTCAAGATGCCCAGTGTCATTTGCAGGCACATTCTGTGCCATTTCTGGCCATCTCAGCCTGGAGAATGGAGATTAAAACCTGGGGCTTTTCAATCTTTCTCTTAGGTGTGCATGCCTAAGGCAGGGTGCCATCAGCACTGTGGTAGGTCTCCCTGGCTCAGGGTCAGAACATCTGTGGATTTCAGTGTTCCTAGTGCCATCGCATCAGGGCAAGTGCCATCGTCATGACTCAGGTGCACAGCACATCTCAAGATGGAGGTAGTTAGGCCAAGGTACGAACACATTATAAGATGCAAAACCTGATAGGAAGTGTAGGATAGGCAGGACTGCCTGCAAGCCTGCCCGCGGGTGACATAGGCTCAGTGTGAGTTCTCCGCCTTTCCCCTCCACTTCCAAAACAGCTTGCACGCCAAGGCGGCCACTTCCTCAGTTATCGCTGAGATCTGTGGAATGGAGTCAGGAAGTGATGGGCATGAGGCTCTCTCATGTTGTGCACATGCAGTATCAGGACCTTATTTTCTCAGCCCTGGGCTACTTTTCTGCCTAGGCCCCATCAGGGTTGCTACACTGTAGCCCCATGCATGGTAACCTGAGTGTAAGCTGAGAGCCAATAGCAGAGGTCAGGAGAGCTCCTGTGGATGCAAGCTGGCCAAATGGGGTTCAGCATTGCTGTAACCATTCGCAACCCCAGGCTCCACCATTTTACCACCCTTTTACCACCACACAGTTTCTAATACATATTGTGCTTGTGCTTGGATTTGCAGAGAAGGTCTTGTGGCCTTTGGTGTCTGGTAGCCATGGAAGAGGAGCACTACCACCGTGATCTGCTGTCCCTGAGCCCGGAGCTCTGGCAACTGGAAGCCAGTGTGGGCCCTGCACAGGGTGTCCCCACAGCAGCCGAGGTGCCCCTCTTCACTGAGGGAATTGCTGGTCTTGGGGCAGAAGGTCAATCCGAGGACATCCTGGAAGAGGATGGCAGTGAAACCCTGAACGTAAGGCTGGACGTGGGCCATGGAATTGCCCCTGATCACCTTGAGGAGGATCACATTGACCAGGAGGCTGAGCAGCTCTCCCAGGGCCAGCTGGATCCTGAAGATGCCAGGGGCCGAAGGCGGGGCCGAAGGCGAGGCCGACCCAGGAGGCGGCGAGTGCAATTTAGCTTCACGCTGTGGCAGGTACAGGAAATGGAAAGTGTTTTCCAAGAAACTCAGTATCCGGATGTCCTAGTGAGGTGAGCTGCTGCCTTGGGGTGCACACGTGCTTTAGAGGGGTGCAGGGGCACTTGTGGGAGTGTTGTCTCTCTCCAGATGCCCTCTTTTCCATCCTGACCAGGCAGCACTCAGGTAACTGCCTTTGTGCTGGGTGCATTGGCTCTAGGCATGGACCATGGTCAGAACGTGGGAATCCAGTGCAGAAACAGGATGGTGTTTGCTACTTTGCTCTGTTTGTATTCTGTGGTGTAGGATGCACCCAGTAAACGTTGGTGCCAGAATTTGAAGGCAGCTGTCAGTGGTATTACACATTTTCATGTAAGTGCAGAGTTGTGAGCAGTGCTAGGTGTGTTCACCAGGCTATCCATCAGATCTCCAGAGCACCTGTCATCTTACAGAATCAGATCACCCATGAAAGACCACCCATGCCCCTCAAGGCCTCAGTTCTCAGCACACAGGATTCCATTTATGCTCTGAGATGGAAGAGTATGGGAAGCAGATCTAGGTGGCATATTAGCCAGTTAGTGTTGTTATGCCTGTCTTAGGGACTTCAGGCATCCTCCCAGTGCATCCAGGCTGCAGCAGGTGTCAGAAGTTCCTTACCTTTTAAGGCCCAGCGATTTTTCCTTGCATGGAAAACCCTTGTGGCTCTTCCATCTGTGGAGAGGTTGCTTTCAGGCATAGTGCTGCTGTGAACATGCCTGACACATAGTGGGGAACATGCAGGTTGTCAGGGCCCAGGAGGTCTCCTAAGAAGTGGCATCATTGGAGCACCGAATCCGTGTTTATGCTTGGAGGCTTAGCCAACTGTTTGCAAGAGACGTGAGGAGACTGCTATTGCTCCTCAGAGTGGCTGAGGGTTCCAGATTCTGCCTCTGCTCAGCAGCCTTCTTATTTCCCAGGTTGTGACAGTGGTTGAGATGTAGATGTGTTTCATATCTGTGTGGTGTGATGTGCATTAGTGGCTGCTCATTTGCAATGTGTTTGTATTTTCTCCAGCTTCCTGGTAATCTCTATCCCTTCTTTAAAGAAATGTCTCATAGAGATGGCTGGTGAGAGGTTTGCTTGCTGACTTGGGAAAACTGTTTCTGTATGTGTATCAGGCACGCTTTGCAAATCTTTTCTCACATTCTGTTGGTTTGTTTTGACTGTCTGTACTGAGTCTGTTGACTGAACAATGGCTACATTTGTCACTGGCTTTGGTTTTGTACTTCTTGAATTCATGACTTCTGTTTCAAATAAATTTCCTTCATTCAGAGTCTGTTGAATGGGATACTTTTGTGCTATAGTCCTCCTGATCATAAGAAAAGAGCATGTTATTGGAGGAAAAGGGGAAAGGAAGGAAGGGAACTGAAAAGTCATGAAGGTAGAACTTTTGATCAGATCGTTGAGAGAGAACTTGTGTTAATGTCATTTGGAGATTTTTTGCCCATATCTTGTGCTCTCAGGAAAAAAGATTTAAGGTAAGATTAGGCAATATAGTAACTATTGTTGTTCTTCTAAAAACTTGTTTGGAGATTTTCTTTTATGTATTTAATTTTTCATGGGGGGGGTGGAACAGAGATCAAACTCAGTACCCTGAACCCGCCAGGCAGGCCCTTATCCTTCTTGCATAAAATAAAACAGTACTTTTTGTATCATAGAATGCTGCATTCATTTTATATTTTCAAAATAACCCATCCAAATACTTTCTACACAAGGGATTAAGTTATGGGAGGAGGTCAGACCATGGCTGATAGAGCCCATTCCTCAGGAAACAGAAAAGTATCCGTGGGCCCTGTGGGGCCTAGTGAAGGTCCAAGCCCAGCACAGAATGTGCACGTAGTCCTCCAGGCCTAGAGCTCTGTGTCCTTCATCCAGGTCATTCACCATGGAGCATTTGTGGTTTTCTCTCCACAGATGGAGGCTTGCAAGAGACCTGAATGTGCCTGAATCCAGAGTGCAGGTCAGTGACCCCAAGAAAAGCCAGAGGACAGCGTAGTCACTCTCCATTCTGCCTCAGGGCAGTGCTATGTCCTGGCACTGTGGAGCTGGTATTGTTTCTTTTCCTTTCTTACTATGACAAGCAGGATTTGCCTTAGGAATAGAGAGAAAATGGAATAGGTCACCATGGGCTTATGGTGACCTATTCCATTTCCAGAGGGAACATGCTTTCATCAGGGACAGCAAACCTCAAGCCCCATCTTACCATGTGTGAGCAATGAGATATTTATCTAAGCTTATAAAATAGAAAGATAATTAGGCACAACCTTAATGCATAAATGTGCATACAGATATTCCTTATTTAATGACCTACCTGTAGAATGGGTGGACTGTGAATGAGGTGTCATATTTGGACTTAAGACATCTCTTACTTTGGTATAGTTTTCTACATTTTGTTTACAGATATTTACTTTTATTCTTCTGAAAAGCGGACTGTCACATTTATTGTGCATTTCTGTAATGATGTGTTCTGTTATGTGTTACTGCATGAACATTTATGTGCATACAAGCCAAGGCATCCCATTGGAGCTTCCTTTGCTCTGAAAATTTTACTGCACATAAGCTATCAAATACTGCACTTAGTGACCACTTCATTGAAGAACCTAGTCTCAGCAAAAGATCTCAGGTACTAAATGGGCAATGTCTACATGTTTTCATCCACTAAGTATCAGTCCTCTCATTGGAGGTCTGGAGGGCTTCAGGGTGCATTGCTGTGTACATCCTTCAGGGGTTCAGTCTGACCATGAAAGTCTCCAAATGGGTGCATGAACAAACAAGGTTAAAAGACTGTTCTGGTGTAGGACCCTATTTGAAACACAGCATAAGATTTTTGGTAAACATTCATGTATTCCAAGTATTTTCTTTGGCTGTGTCATATTCTCTTTTGGTTTTGTTTTTGGTGCTAGGCATAGAACCTAGGATATCACAGGTCAGGGTCTGGGGCTCAACCACTGATTTTTTCCCCATACATAAATTCATAGATGTTAGGAAGAGGACTGTATGCTCAGAGAAAGATTCTCCTAGCAAGGAGAAGATGTGTAATTCTGAAAAGGAAGTCAGAGTGAAAGGTTGCTTACTTGGTTTTCCTTTCTTTATAAGGTATATTAAGGTCATGGTGAAATAAGAAGCTCACTCTTTAAATTTGTCTGCATATAGTGCAGTGTCTATGTGAAAACTTTCTTCTTAGAATGTGGATGACTGCAACACTAGGCTGTGTGTAGACTTTGGAAATTGGCCTAAAGTGTGAAATAAGCAAGAACAGTGGTATGGAATGACTTTCTTTTAAGGGAAGTAAGGCAAAAATGATGGAGAAAACCTGCAAACATTCAATAGATGCCTTAAAGTTTCACCATTCAATTCGTACTTGAGTGTCCTTTGAGAGTTCTCTAGCATGGACAGGTCTGCTTTTGCCTTACAGGGTACTATATGCAAATGGGGGAATTGGCGGAACAATTTTATGGTATAGCCTTTATTTCAGGGTCACGTTTCTGACATAATTTCATGTACATCTTCCTAAGGGTGTGAAAGAGGGGCTGTGCATTTCTTTCCTAAGATTAGATTCATTTTCTGGTGCAATGGACAGAACTCCTGAGCCTGGGCAGTCAGGGCTCTATTCCCTCATTGATATCCCAGCCCTCTAAAGTCTTTCAGGCTGAAAAAATAACTTCCCTCATAAAATATAGGAGTCAGCTAAATAGGAACTTACAGGGCGTGTTTTTCCTTTATGATAACACTTTTGTCTCTTAACACTTATTTTCCTTCTGACCTCAGGTTTGGTTTAACAATCGGAGAGCCAAGTTCAGGAAAAATCAGAGGAAAGCAATGCTTAGGAATGCACCACCTAACTCCTTAGGCCACATTCTCATGGATGCAGAGGCAGAGCTATTCTAGGATGTTGTCCTTGTGAAGAAGGAGATTGTGGTTGGAGTTTTGTGTTGCCGTGAATCCCAGGGCCAAACATGCTTCTCCCCTGTGTAGTTACCTCAGTAGCACATTTGCAATAAAATTGTGATATCTGAACTGACTTGTTTTCCTGTTGTTTGTGGAGTGAGTTACACTTAGATAAAATGTCATTTCAGCAGAGTGATGATGAGGTGTCCTGTAATATACATATTAATGTTAATGTTCAATTCTCTCACCTCCACATTCCTGAAGGGAAGTGAGCACAAAAGCCATAGCTAAGGTACAGTGCTGACTGCAAATGCACTCTGGGGCAGCAGGGTGTCAGGCAATGTCCAGTCTCACAGTGGGAGCCTGTTGGCAGGTAGGAGAACTGTGTCTGTGAAGTGTCTGCTTCACTCTCTGCTGACTTCCAGTACTGTCTTCCTCTTCGTTCTGTCACTCATGGTTCCCAAAGATTAGCAGAGTGACTGTGTGTGATGGGGGCCTTTTGCTATTTGTTTCTGAAGGTCTGTTGGGCCTAAATCTATCAGTGATCTCTGAATGATTCTCTGGCTGTCCATTTCTCAGGGGGCTGATCTTGAATATCTTGCTCAATGAGCTACTCTTTCAGTGAGCTATGTGTTGGGACAAGTGGCACTACATAGGATTTGTGGGCTAGGAGCCTTACTTGAAAATATTATATCCTCTCTCAGGATGGGAGATTCTCTGCACCTGTGATGTAAACAGAGCTGAGGACAGGGGAAGATGCAACTCTCCTCCTCAAAACCCCTGATCCTAGAATTCTCTTGGTGGGTTTCTACTTTAAGTTGCCTTGCTGTATAGCTATTTACCATTTAATGACCTACCTGCCTAAGAACTGTCCAGCCTTCTGACTCTGTCTCTGTACACTGTTGTACATCTTGTTCATAGAGCCTGGATGAATAGGACCTCCAGTCCTAGCTTTCTGAGGAATCTCCACACTGATTTCCATAGTGGTTGTACTAGCCTGTTCTCCCACCCACAAAGAATAAGTGTTTCTTTATCCCACAGGCCCTCTAGCATTACGTACTGGTTGATAAGTTGATAGCATTACTCCTTGATGATAGCTTCTTCCTTCTGGGGTGAGAAGGAATCTCAATGTTACTTTAATTTGCAATCCTCAAATGGACAATTACTTTGAGCATTTTCATATGTTTACTTGCCATTTGTATTTCTTCATCTGAGGAGTGCATATTCAGCTCAGATCCCCATCTGGATTGGGTCTTTGAATTTTGGGAGGCCTGACTTTTAAAAATTTTTTTTATGTGTTTTAGTAGAAGCCTTTTGTCAGAGGAACATGTTTTTTTTGGAAGGTGCTTGGCCTAAGTGAAGAGACCACTAAAGTCAGTCTGTAGCATAGGGGATGACAAGAACATCCAGTATGCTCTCTTTATATATATTTTTCATATATATTCTGGCCATAAAGTATATGGTGGCCTTCAACTCACCATAATCGAGGCTGGGCTGAAACTCACAGGGACTCTCCTGCCTCAACCTCCTGAGTGTTGGAATTCCAGGCCTGCACCCCAACTCCAGGCCTCTCTCCATTGTATAAATGGGGGAATGCAAGCCTAGAGCAGGGTGTTGACTTGGCAGGGAAAACACAGAATGCCCTGTGAGCACGGCCATCTCTCGGTGAGCATGCCCTGTCCTGGACCCTTGATCATCTGCCCTGGGACACACACACTGGCCCTGTTCAGCTCTTCAGTGTTTACTGCCTCCTCCATTACCTGCACCCCCAGGCTTTCAGGCCTGCCCCACCTTGCAGTCATTTTACCTCTAGGATGAACAATCACTCTCCCCCATATGCACTCAGTGTTCTCATGTCTGGACTTGCAGGGCTGGGAGCTTCAGGCAGTTTCCCCTTCCTTCCCAGGGGCTGAGTGTGTTTTCTGTACCACAGGCCCCACCTCCCACATCTCCTTACAGAGCAGAGAGCTTCCTTGTGTGGTGCAGTCTGTGGCCCCTGCCCTGCAGCTCTCTTGTTCAGCTGCCTGCATCTATGTTAATTTGTGTATGGTTTGTGACAGGGTCTTTCTATGCTGGCTGTTGCTGAACTGAGTTTGTAGTGCAGGCTGGTCTAGAACTGAAGGAGATCTTCCTGATGCAGCCTCTTGAGTGTTAGCACTGTATGTGTACTCTACCATGCCAAACACCTTAGGAATCTTATGCATGGGGAGACCTGCGTGCTGCTCATGTTCTTACATCTGACTTTGTAGCTGTGCATCCACTTCCCTACTTCTACACCATGACTTTCCTGATGCTCTTGCAGGAAAGTCATCCCCTCCTGCAAAAGTCATCTCCTGGGCTCAGCACTGTAAGGGAAACAAAATTACCTGAAAAGACCCAGGCTCTCTTAATGTCTGGGCCTGATGCCCTCCAGGGCAAGTTGCAGCCCACAAAAATACTGTATCCTTGGCGCCTGTGTTCCTTCCTCCCATGCCTAGAAATTTGCTCCAGGAAAAGATTTTTGCAATCCCTTCACTATCCAGTTGCTTAAATTAGTCAGTCTTAAGCCATCCCAGCCATATGTGGTGAACAATCGCAGTGAGCATGAAGTGTATGCTGTATTTAAAGAGCATTTTAATGCTGAATGATTGACTGGAAGATTTGCAGGCATATATGATGTATATTTCAAAATTCTAACTCTAGTGTATCACAGGCTTGATGGACTCTGAGCTTTTCCTAAGAAATAAGGTGTCAGATTGTGAAACATCAGGGTTTTTTTTGTTGTTGTTTTAAGAAAAGCTATGTGAAATAATGTTAAATGGGAAGAGTGGATCAAGTGATTTTATGTAAACCAGTGGTGGTGGGCCAGGTTTCAGAAAAATGACATGAGTAGGGGTGATAATTTTGGGGAATTACTTCTTTCTTCTCTGTATCTCTCCCTCTCCCTCTATCTCCATCTTCTCTCTCTCCCCCTCCTTCCCTTTTCCTCTTCTTCCCCTCTTCCCTTCCCCCCTTTCTCTTTCCTTCAAGATAGGACTTTTGTATATGTATCTAACTGGCCCCAGACTCATGCTGCTGGTTGCTATCTTGAGGTGAACATCTTGTCTCAGCCTCATCAGTACAGCCCTTACTGGTGTGCCCCACCGTGCTGAGCTTCTGGGAAAATTTCTAACAGAAAGGCTTTGACAGAAAACCACCATAATACAATTTTGTGTATTTGGGAGGCTGTTGCAGAAGGACCACCTGTTTCAAAAAAGAAATGGAGCAAGGAAGGGACAGAAGGAGAGAGAACACTTTTGCATTAGTCAGATGTAAATGCCTTCCCAGAGGACTGTGGTCCATGCCTTAGTGCTAAAGAGAAGAATTCTGGCTTAGCCCCTTTGATGGGTACAATGCTCCCCATGTTCTGTTCCCTGGGAGCACCCCACATTTCTTGAATTGACATCAAGGGAAGCAAGTGAACATGGTAGGTGCAGGTACCAAGTGGAGCTGGGTGTGCACAGGTTGGGGATATGGAAGCCCACCAACCAAAGAATCATTTGCATTAAACTCATCCATTCCACACAGAAATGAAGGCATTGGGGTGCTGAGGGTTATACAGGGACATCCGCCTTCCAATCACTCCTCTCTTTGTCACACCAGGCTGTGCTCTTGCCTGGGAAAATGTGTGGCTGTCATCGAGAGGACTGAGATGGTGATCTGGGTGGTAGAAATGGGGCTTGGAGGAGTAGAGTTCAAGGAGACTCTGCGAGGCGGTGCCTATTTGCAGAGGATGCATTATCTGGTGATAGTAACAACTCTTGCAAGGTTCACAGTCTCATCATTAACTTCTAATGAAACAACTTACACTCTCAAAACCTGAACTACATACTTGACAAATAATTTCCTTCCAGAGTACTTCTTCAAAGATCCAGACTTGTGATCAGAAGTTGCTGGGGGAGGAGGGATGAATGGGTGCAGCCCAGAGGCTGTTGGAGCAATGAACCTGCTCTCAGGGTACTGCAGTGATGGATGCCTGACACTCTGCAAGGGATTCTGGCACTGGGAATGCCCCTAGCACCTGGCTTAGCAGTATTTCTTGTGTAGTAAGGCATTGAGGTGACCTCTGTAGGAAGGATGCTGATGGCATTAGTCCCCTGGACATATGCAAGATTTCAGACTTTTGGGTCACACTGAATTTCACATTGCAAAATGGGTAACTGTGGCCCCTTTAACCACAGTGGGTGAAACCTGAGTCTGTGAATGGGTGAAAATGTGCCAGGCCAGAACACGGTTGTTCTGTCGAACAAAGGAGGCACAGGATGAAATACCAAGACAGGACCACTCCAGACACTTTTTCATAGAAGGCCGGGTGGCACAGGAAATGTAGCAGAAGCATGAAGCACAGCAGTGCCCAGGAAATGATGTGTGTGGAGAGTTCAAGCCCTCTGCTGACCACTGGTCTGCAAGAAGGAAATGATGAGTGCTGTCAGGTCTGGATAGGGCAGATCTCGAGCCCAGGGCATGGCGCTTATGTGAAACCAGAGCACATTGCTGTCTACCACATTCCAAATAAATCAGCAAGCATCAGTTTTCAGCAGAGTGTGAAAAGCCAGACAGGGGAAATGGGTTCACGTCTCAGAGAGGAAAGACTCAGCCCTCTGCTCCCCGGTTGCTTCAGACTTTGTCCTTCATTGCAGCATTGCAGGTACAGAAATGTTGCTGTGCTGACCTTAAAAGTGAATGCTGTGAACTTTGATTTCCTTTGTGGCTGTTTTTTTTTCCCTCCTCCTTGTCTCTTGTAGCCCTTACTTCTTTCCTTATATTTGTAAATGCAACATCAAATTTTCCTCCAAAGGCAGTTCTGAAAAATTGATTTATATCCTGCATGAAGTAATTTATATCAATTATCAGATAAACCACACCAGGTTACACAAACCACAGTGAAGTACACCATGAAAACTTGAAGCTCAATGAACAGAAATGCTGGCCTCATTCATTCTTTCATTTCTGTTGAATCTCACATGGCACCTCTCTTCTGAGTAAGGCAAAGTGCAATCCAAGAAAAGATGAATGGGGCTGGAATGAGAGGGGTGGATGGTTCTCTCGCACATGGGAAGGAGTCCAGAGGCCACAGAACAAGGGGAGAGGGGAAGCTGTGGGGAAACAGGTATAGTGAAGGTGTGCCTTGTACAGGGTGCTAATAACCTCAGTGAAACCGGACATCGTATACCATCGACATGGCCTAAGATCAATAATATTACTAAGAGACAAGCCTCTGTTGCACACCTGTAATCCCAGTACTCTGGGGGCTGAGGCAGGAAGATCACTAAGAGTTTAGGGACTTCCAGGGCTGCAATGTGAGCACCTGACCAGCCTGAGCTGCATGGTGAAACTCAGTCTCAAATAGACCGAAGTAAGAAAAGGGGGACAGGGAACTGGCAAAGAAAGGAAGGTGATTACCTAAGGGTATTAGAAAAGATACAAGCTGCATTACATGGGTGCATCAACTTCCCTCAATGACTATAATATGCATTTACTGCAAATACATAGTAATAAGGTAAAGTAAGGAACAAAGTTGAATGGGTATCCTTTTTTATTTGCATGATGCTGGGGTTCAAATTTAGGTCTCTCTTCACATAAGACAGGCATTTTACCAGGGAGCCTTGACTGCAACCCAGTGGACCTTACATTTAAAAGGCCTTTCAGGGGCTGAGGAGATAGTTTGGCAGTCTAAGAGCTTGCCTAGCAAGTGCCAAGACTGGGTTTGATCCCCTGTACCATGTGTTGCCCCAGCCCTAGAACCCTGGGTGTGCCATGCCCATCAAGGAAACCTAGCTTTGTGGTGCACATCTGTAATCTGAATGCTCTGGAGGCTGAGACAGGAGGATTAACTGGAAGGTGATTCACTAAATCAAATGGGATTTGTAGTGTCACATTGTTGAACAATTTCCATTCGGATCTTTCACAGCTGTTACACTACAGTTTTTACATAGATCTGTGGCCCATTCCTTTTTTTTTTTTTTTTTTTTTTTTTTTTTTTTTTTTTTTTTTTTTTTTTTTTTTTTTTTTTTTTTTTTTGGTGGAACTAGGGATTGAACTCAGGCCCTTGCACTTGTCAGGGAAGCACTTATTCTACTGAGCCATCTCCCTGGCCCTGTGACCCATTTTGAGTTAAATTTCATGTCAGATATTCAGGTTCAGTTTTTTCTTAGCATGTCCAGGGTTTCCGGCAGCATTTTGTGATAAAACTATTCTTTGTCCTTTACATTGCTGTCATGGTTTGTATCTAGTTGTCTCCCCAAAGCCTCATGCAGTCATGGAGAGGGGACTTCTAGAGTTTGTGATTAACTCCTGATCCACTGGGATTATATGTGATCCAAGGCTGGGGTCATGGGTCTTAATACTGCTGGGGTTATGGGTATGTGTACTTCCCCCAGCCTGGGGCAGAGAGCCTGAATACAATATAAGAGAGACAGAGAGACAGACTCTCTGTTGCCATTGTTGTTGCTCCATTGCTATGAACTGCTGCTCTCTGCCATGTGCCCTTCTGCCTTGGAGCCAGCCAAGTATGGGCTGAAACCTCCAGTAACTGTGAACTAAGTAAACCTTTCCTTCCTTCATTTTTGGTGTCAGGTATTTGTCCCAGCCAAGACAGAAGAGTAAGTGAGACAGAATTTGGTACCACAGGAGTGAGGTCATTGCTCTGGATAAAACTGACCATGTGGATTACAAGTTTTTGGGAATGGCTTTTGGGAAGAGATAGGAAATGTTTGGAGAGTTCGTCTACTTGTGAAGACCTGGAAGAGCTTTGGCTGCTCTGTAGAGGAGATTCTGGTCAGAGCTCAGACATGAAGACTATCAGAAAGCTTGCTTATCAAGTCCAGGCTGGGTAGGTTTCTTCTGGGAAGAAGGACCACATTGGTTGTTGGACTCCAGATGATTTATGTTATGGCTTGGCCCAAAGTCTGTCTGAATTTTTCTCATGTCCAGAGACTTTGCCTGAGACTGAGGTTAAGAATGGCAGATTGGGGGCTGGGCAGATGGCTCAATGGAATAAGTGCTTCCCTGGCAAGCGCAAGGGCTTGAGTTCAATCCCCGCTTCCTCAAAAAAAAAAAAAAAAAAAAAAAAAAAAAAAAAAAAAAAAAAAAAAAAAAAAAAAAAAAAAAAAAAAAAAAAAAAAAAAAAAAAAAAAAAGAATGGCAGACCGATTAATCTTTCAAAAGATATTTCAGGGCCAGCCAAATAGCTCAGCAGATTTCAGTGCCTGCAAGCAGAAGCTGGGGGCTCCATCCCTGGTCCTGCCACGCTGGCCCCACCCCTGGGGTGTGCAGAGAGGGCCACTGTGACTGGGGCAACTGAGACTGGGTGTGGTGGCACTCACCTGTAATCCTAGCTCTTGGGAGGCTGTCAGCAGGCAGATCACTATGAGTCTGATCTAGTAATGAGACCCTGAACACCCTGTAGACCCTTCCCAGAAAAAACAAAAAGAAAAAAAGACATTTCAAAGCAGCCAAATATTGGGGTGGTAGCATGGCTGTTATTGGTGGCTTTTAGCCAGATTTATGTTGAGACTGAAGAGCAAAGAACCAAGTAGAATGATTTAAAATGTTATGAGCTTGGCCAGAAAGGAAATACCAGGAATGCTGTGGATTGCAAAGATAGAGGTGAGGTCTTCATTGCTGGGAAAGAACCGGATAATCAAAAGGATGGCCTGGGGGCATCGCTGAAAGCAGCAGGTCTCTATCCTTTGAAGCCTCAGAATTTCAAGGGAGAAAGACTTTGCCTTGAGAAGAAAGCCGCAGAGTCCTACATTCCAGAATAGCTGCAGTGGCCACACCGGGTTCCAACATGGTGGTGACATAGATAATTTATTCCTCAGAAGCAGGGTCAGAGTGTTCATCAATCCCCTACAGTGAACAGAAAATGAAGCCTGGCTACGGCTCCAGCTGGTAGCAGACCTTGACATTATCCACATGACACTGGTTTTATACGCTTTCAGAATGCACAAGTTCTGAGATCAGACAGCTACCCCCAGGGAGATAGCTCAGTAGAATAAGTGCTTGCCTGGCAAGTACAGAGTCTTGAGTTCAATCCCGGTACCACAAAACATAAAAATAAATAAATAAATAAATAAATAAATAAAAAAAAAGACGGCTTCCGCCTAGATTTCAGAAGGCCTGGAAGGCCACGCAGTGTGCCCCTGAGAGGGCAGTGTGTGAAGCAGAGAGTGAAAAGCCTATTCAGTGGAAACCCCAGAAATTTGGGAAAAAAAAGAAATGTGTATGGCATAAGGGGAACTGCAAAGATGGAGCAAAGCCAGTCCAAGAGAAAAGCCATGGGAGCTACCACCAAGAGTGTCTTAGGGGAGGAGCCATGTGAGGCCCTTGGAGCTCACAACTCAGCACAAATTGCTTTGGATGTTCCAGCTGGAACTATGGGATTTAATGTTTGCCCTGCTGGATTTTGGACTTGTGTTGGTACAAATGTTTTGTATTCTCCTGTTGTTTGCAACTTTTGGAATGGTAATGTTTATCTTGTGTCTTTGAATATTGGATGTATTTAACTTTTCTTTTGTACTAGGGCTCACAGCTAAGAGTTTGCCTTGGATCTTGGAGAAGACTTGAGACTTGAACTTTTCAGAAATGCTGAAACTGTTGGGACTTTGACAACTCTTAGAGATGAACTAATATGTCTTTTGCACAAAGGGATGTGCATAAGACTTTGGGGGCCCAGGGGAGGAATGTTATGGTTTGTGCCTAGTTGTCTCCTCAAAGCCTCATGCAGTCATGGGGCAAGGACTTGTAGAGTTTGTGATTCACTCATGATCCACTGGGATTATGTGTGATGCAGGGCTGGGATCATGGGTCTTTGTACTGCTGGGATTATGGGTGTGTGTATTTCTCCCAGCCTGAATGCAATATAAGACAGATAGAGAGATAGACTCTATTACCATTGTTGTTGTTCTGCTGCCATGAAGTGGATGCTCTCTGACCTGTGACACTCTACCTTGGAGCCAGCCAAGTATGGGCTGAAACCTCAGTAACTGTGAGGTAAGTAAACCTTTCCTTCCTTCATTTTTGGTGTTGGGTATTTGTCTCAGCCAAGAGAGAAGAGTGACACAATTGCCTTTGGTTCTTTATCAAAGATTAGGGACTTTTCTTAATGTGTGTCCATTTCTGGGCTCTCTATTCTGTTGCACTGATCTATTTGTCCCAATGTCACTGTACCTTAATTTTTGTAGTTTCCTGATGAGTCTTTAAGTGGGGAAGTGTACATTGGCTCTTCTGAGTATTTTGCTTTCCATCCCCACTTTAGAATCAGTTTTCTGATTATCACAGGTAACTTACTGTGATTTTGTTTGCAATTGCAAACTGTAGACCAAGTGGGGAAGATCTGCCATCTACTGATATTAATATTTCCTACCCCTGGAATATCTTCATTTATTTAGATATTTGATTTCTTGCATCAGAGTTTAATGTTCTTCTTATGGTGATAGTTATGACATGTTATTTTAGGTTTATACATAAGAATTTAATTTTTCTTGTTATAAACAATATGTGGTATTTATTTAAGTATATATTTATGGGCTTTTGAGACCATGTTTTGATGTGGCTAGCCTTGATGTCACTATGTAGCTCAGGCTGGCCTGGATCTCATGGGGACCCTCATGCGTGAATGTCCTGAGTGCTTGAAGGCATGCACTACCATGCCCATCAGAGTTTATGGTTTGTAAAAATGGTTCTAGGTACCAAACTGCAACCTTTCCACACACTACACAAATACCCTACCACTGAGCTATACCCCAACATGTACATTCATTTTGAAACAGGGTCTTACAGAGTTGCCCTGGTTAGTCTTTAGCTCCTAGGCTCAAGCAATCTTCCTGCCTGAAACTCCCAAGTAGCTTGGGACTATAGATACATGCCACCACATCTGGCTGTGATTTGAGGTTTTGATTTCAAACTTCAATTGCACAATACTGACACATAGGAAAGTACTTCACATTTCTATTAATCTTGAAGCTATTGTGCAGTCTTGAATACAGCTTAGTAGTTTACCATTAGTGTGTGGAGTCCATTCCTTTGAGACACAGTCACCCTGAGTTATCCAGACTGTTTAGAACTCATGGGCTCAAGTGATCCTCCTGTGCAGCCTCCTGAGTGGCTGGGGCTTACAGGTGTGGCTTCCAACAGTGTTTTGTTCGTTTGTTATTGATGTTTACTCCTTGGAATTTTCTACATAGACAATCATGCGATCTGCTAAGAAAGACAGATGTTTCTTTCTTGTCATCTTTACCACTTTCATTTTCTTGTCCTATTGCATTAGCTAAGGCTTCCAATATAGTTCTTGGAATCTGAGAGTAAATACTTGCCTGATGTTAGGGGGAAAACACCTAGTTTCTCCTATTAAACATGAAGTTTCCTGAAGCTTTTATAAGGGAATATCCTCATTATGTTGATGAACTTCTCCTGTAGTTCTGACTTTCTGAGAGTCAAAAACACCAGTGGGGGGTTGGGTGTGGCGTCTCATGCCTGCAATCATAGCATTCCAGAGGCTGAGACAGAAGTCCTGCCCCGGCAAGTTGGGAAACCCTCCTGGGATACAATGTGAGCTCAAGGTCAGCCTGAGCTGCATAGTAAAACTCTGTCTACAAAGTTAAACACACAAGCAATCAACAACAACATGAATAGGTTTTGGATTTTGGCAAATGCTTTTCCTGTTTCTAATGATCCGATCATGAATTTTGCAATTCAGTCCATTAATATAATGAATTGATTTGAGTTTCAAATGTTGAGCCACCTTTTCAGAGGTGCAACTTGGATGTGTTGAATTAAATTTTCTTTTCTTTCTTTTTATGTATTTGGTACAGGGTCTCACTACACAGCTCAGACTTGTAGTGATCCTCTTGTTTTCAGCCTCCCCAGTGCTGGGATTACAGGTGTGTGCCACCACACTCAACTCATTGGCTCACTGAATGTACCCAGAGGTAGGGCCGGCATGACATGGAGGACTGGAAATTGAACTCTGGTCCTTGTGCTTGTGAAAGCAGGTGCTTAGTCAGCTGAGCTATTCCTCTGGCCCTGAAATTTTCTCTTTGCGCTGAGTATTGAACCTAGGGATTTATGCATGCTATGCAAGCATTCTAGGCCTGAGTAATGTCTCCATCTCCTATGAATTTTTGAATTGTTGGACCCAAAAGGCTAATAATTTGTTGAGGATTTTTAC
This sequence comes from Ctenomys sociabilis, assembly GCA_004027165.1. NCBI lineage: Eukaryota > Metazoa > Chordata > Mammalia > Rodentia > Ctenomyidae > Ctenomys > Ctenomys sociabilis. The sequence continues at coordinate 44,851 of PVKA01002393.1, forward strand.
ATTGGTGTTCACGTGCAAAATTTACCTGTAATTTTCCTTTATTGTAATGAGTTTCTTTTTTCATTATTCATTTTTTACTAATATTTGAAACAAAGGCTTTCTGTAGTTTAGACTGGCCTTGAACTCATTAGGTATGAGCCAGCATGCTTGGCTTGGAATGTTTTTTATTTAACATCTGGGTAATACTGACCTCACAGAAAAAGTTAGGAAGTTTTAGCTCTGATACAATTTTATATAACAGAGTGCAGAGATTTAGTATCATTTCTTTCTTATAGAGTTCTCTAGTGGAACTCTCTGTGCCTAGTGTTTTCTGCTTGGAAGGATATTTCTTTCTTATTTTTTGAGACCTTGTTGCTATGTAGTTCAGGTTGGCCTTGAACTTGCTAAGTAGCCTAGGCTGGCGTGGAACTCAAGCACAATTCTGCCTCTGCCTCCCCAGTTCTGGGATGACAGGCATGTGCCACCATGTCCACCCTTTGGAATAATATTGATTACTGATTTAAGTTTTAAAATTAAAAAGCTATATATTGTTTATTTCCATCTTTCTTAGATTTAACTTTCTTAGTGTATGTTATTTTTTATTTCTTTGACTTTCTTTTATTAACGTTATTGAGAAAAAAAAGCAATGAGACAGCTTCAAAACTTATTAATAGGACAGTTTCAGTAATTAATACGTTGTATACTGTTATCTTCTTAGTGGTTATTCATAGTGTAAGATGCAGACATAAATGCCAGGTGTGGTGGTGCAGGCCTGTAATCCCAGCACTCGGGAGGCTGAGGCAGGAGGTTTGTTGTGAGTTCGAGACCAGCCTAAGCTACAAAGTGGGCTTAAGGCCAGCCTGAACTGCATAGTGAGACCCTGTCTCAAAAAGACAAAAAAAAAAAAAAAAAAAAAAGATGCAGACATAATATCCTGTCCAAGTACTACTAGTACAAATCTTTCTTCTTATTGAATTAAGAGGAAGAAGCTGTATATCTATCCTAACTATTTTGTATATACTGATACAAGAAGGTCCTTCCTTTGTATCCCCTTTTTTGTTTAGTTTTGTTAGAGAAGGGTATTCCATTGCCATTTAAATATTGTAAGTATGAGAGTTTAGCAAACTATTTCATATAGTCCAGTAGTGCATAATAGTAGTGGACTATCCATAGTACTAGCAATGTCAGAAGTTGTTGATTTGAGCCTTTTACACCTCAGTATATTAATATGGGTTTACTTTTTATACCTCATATTTATGCTCTTATGCTGGATTGTTAAGACCAAGATAAAGCAAGACCTATATAACAAGAAATGTAACTTTTGTATCTGCCAAGGTCAGTCTAATCCCCTCAGGATTTATCCTGTAAAACTGTACTGAAGTTTTCACATCCTTTGTCAGTGTCAGCCATGAGGATGAGTCACGGCAATAGCTTGACCAATTTGCTGACTATGAAAGCCTGAGAGAATGTTTTCTTTCCACGTGTCTTAGTGTATGTTAGTACTGCACAATGAAGAAGGTATTTGTTTTGGGAAGTTGTTACCGACAGCTAAAAAACATAAAGTCCTCTTTTCCTGTTTTCTATTTTGTTTTGTATTTTAGGGAAGGGTTTACAGGGTGTTCAGGGTCTCACTACTAGACTGGAATTGTAGTATTAATATTAGGTCTTCTTTTTTTTCTTTGGCAGAATCATGGATTGAACTCAGGCCCTTGCGCTTGCCAGGGAAGTACTTATTCCATTGAGCCATCTACCCGGCCTCAGGTCTTCTTTTTTTTGCCTTTAGAAACCACCTTTATTGTTACAATCCATTTTTATTTACAAAACATAAGTTTTTTGAAAAAGATACATGCTTTCATTTAAACAATGGCAAAAAACTTTATTAATCAAAAATTAGGTCCCAGGATTGTTTTTTCTATGCTAGGTCTCTTTTGAGTCCAAGTGAATTTTAGGAATTATTTCTCTAATTATAATGATATTTTGATTTGGACTGCATTAAATCTGTACAATTTATAATACAACAACCATTGTCAATTTTCTGTTTTGTTTTTGGCAGAACTGGGGATTGACCTCATGGCCTTGCAGTTGCCAGGCAAGCACTTATTCTACTGAGCCATCTTCCTGGCCAACCATTGTTAATTTTCTATTCTTGTTTTAAAATTCTGCAATATGTATTGTTGTATGTTGCTTTGTTTTTGTTACTTGTGTTTGCTTTTGTTTTTGTTTTAGCTGTTTGAAATAAAGCATAAAGCAATAAGAACAAACATGCAACTTGTAGTTTTGTTAATTGACATTTTTCTCTTGAAAGTAATGTGGGTACAAGCAGTATCAGCATGTTTCCCTGTCAAATTCAAAGACTTGTCTTCAATATTTGACTCAGTGAATTCCACTGCGGGCACTTGTGAGCTGTGTGATTGTGAATAGGTAATTTTATTTCACTGTGTCAGTTGTCTCCCACGTAGAATAGCAATGATGGTAATTTATGTATATCTCTAAGCATAGTACTCTGTTGAGAACAAACCCTGATAATATTAGAGGTATAATTATGATCTGGATTCATTGTTATTACAGGAAACGCACCACTCTGCTGTCCTAGGTGAAACAAAATTTAAGAAGATATGGTGGGAATTTTCAGATATTGTATGGATAAGAGAGTAAAACTAGAGTACACCGAGTGAAGCTTCAGAGGGAGGATACTGACTACGACCTTTCTTGTCAAATGAGTGATCAGTATTTCAGGCAAGGAAGATGACAGCTGGACTAAGCAGGTTAGGTTGAAAAAGAAAAATAAGTATGGTGGATAGGACTAGGAAAGATGAGAGGAAAACAGATAAAATTTGAGTTAATTGGCTAGAGAAAGAAGAATAAATGAAGAATGGAATAGACAAGGGAACAGAATAAGCAAAGGAGAAGTGTGAGAAGTAAACATTACATGTTCTGGGGACCATCTGAGTTCAGCTCATCTCTATTGGGCCCATGACTGGATTATAACTCCTTAGCAGGCTATGAAAGCACCCTTTGCACATACCTAGGTGTGTGATAGACATGTAGCCTCAGGACATGTGTCTCCTTGTCCCCTTCTTTCTGATGCCCTGTCCCAGTTCTGCTTCCCAGGCATCACAAAACACAGCTTAGCTCAAATGGCCTTGCTGCCATCCTGTTCTTGCTTTTAAGGCATCTGACCCTGGGCTGAAGCTGTGGGTCACACAAAGCACTGAGTCCTTTTAGTGTGGGTGGCAGCCCTTGTGTTGTGTTCCACTACTGGAGAAGCTGACCAATATTCTCTGTGAGGCTGTGCAGTCTCAGAATCACCATTCTGCAGCTGATATTTATTGAAGGCAACGCTGGCAAAACTGACACTGGCATTTTTACAGAACACATTCCAGCCCTGAAATTGTCTCTAGATGGTTATACAAATGATTGTTAGTGAATGGAAGCAGCAGAGCTGTGGTCTGAACATTCGGGTTCCCCCAAAAGTCGCATGTTACAACCTAATCCTCAGTTTCCTAGCTGCCGGAGCCCAGTGTTCAGGTTGAGTGCTTGCCCAGCACCTATTAGGCCCTGGATAATGCATATTAGAAAATAATGCACAGGGAAATGTGCTGACTATTTCATTATATGAGGACATGTAGAGGACACAATCCTCACCAGACACAGAACCTGGGGTGCCTTGATACTGAGTTTCCCAGCCTTCAGATGAGGGACAAATATTGTTTTGATGTTTATAAACTGTTGCACTTAAGGATTTTTCCCAGCAGCCTGAACAGAGTAAGATAAGAAGCAAAAACAAAAGATAAAGTCTGAAGGATACAAAGGTCACCTTTGGCTACTCAGTGACTTTGCTTATAATAAATATGCAGTCCTGTGTATTCCCTCCTACTCTATTCCATTACTGAATTCCCTCCTAGTCTATTCCATTACCTCCAGGATCTGCTCCTAATTGCTTCTATTGATTTGCATTCCCACCACAGGGTGTAAGAGATCCCCTTTTGTTACTTAAGTTATTTTCATGTTTTGGGGTCATGCCCATGTTCATTGATTTGAGATGATATCACACTGTGGTTTTGATTTTGATTTCCTTCAAGGACCTGTAAATAAAAACACCGCACCTTTTTCATCCATTCATCAGGTGATGGGATGTTTGCTTATTTCCAAAATTTGGCTATGACAGATTGTGGTGCTATAAACATGAGTGCACATATACCACCACTGTGATATGTTTTCAGTTCTTTTTGAAAAATATCCAGAAGGTAAATAGCTAGATTGAATGGGATTTCCAGTCCTAGTTTTTTGAGGAGGTTCCACACTGATTTTCTTTCTTTCTTTTTTTTTTTTTTTGGTGGAACTGGGGATTAAACTCAGACCCTCACACTTGCCAGGGAAGCACATATTCCAATGAGCCATCTCCCTAGCCCCTCCACACTGATTTTTGTAGTGGTTGTATATTTTGGGGCTAGGCGTACCAGGCTGGGTATATCACTCACACCCATAATCCAGTAGCAGTCACACCCATAATATCAGCACTGGATCATGAATTAATCTCAGACTCTACAAGTCCCCCCTCATAATGCATTAGGCTTTGTAGGGACAACTAGACAAAAACCATAGCAGGCTGTAAGTCAATTATGCTGTCTGCTGTTTTTGAAGTGGGTTGAATACTTACATGCTTCCTTTGGGTCCCCCCATCTGTTTCTTGTAATGGAGGAGGACTTCAGGAAATACCAGTTCTCTGCCCTGAGACTCCAATCTGTTTGTCCTGGGAGATTCATGTGGCAGTGCTGTGAGAAGAGGGTCATCCACCTTCCTGTACAGCATTTCATCAGGGAAGGGGTTTCCCCTGGGAAGGAAGGGGAGCAGGAACCTGCACTCCAGGCTCCTGCCCTCACACTCACCCGCAGGCCCCTCATGTGCTGGGAGGCGCTGTTCATATAGGCCCAGGACTGCTTCCAAGATCCTTTCATTTTGAACTATGGGGCTAGGGTGGGGGGGCATGAAGGCTGGGCTGAGTGGGAGTGGACCAGAGTGCAGGTGAGTGGGGGAATGGAGGAGGGAGAAGTGGGGGTTCAGAGCAGAGGGCAGAAGACATGTGAGAGTGTTGTACAGAGGCCACAGTCGAGGTCTGGGGCTCTGGTGAGGAGGCTGGAGCCCATTTCACAGCCCAAACAAGATTTCACCATGTTACAACAGCCTATTTCTCTGGGCTCAGCAGGGACTCTGGCATCCAGCTCAGCAGTTCAGAGAACATCTTATTCCCAGGCAGCAGGGCGAAGCACAAGCTTCTCATCCCCACAGTCTCAGTTCACTAGCTAGTGTATGGCCCTGAAGAGCAGAATCATCTCCCTGGAGCAAAGAATTGTCCTGGGCTGCTCACCTCAGATTGGAAAGAAGCTGAAGGCAGGTGCTGAGCAACACCTGGACACAAGGCCCACAGGAATGGACCCTGTACTAGCCTTATGACACCCGAGGTAGCCAGAAGGACGCTGTGGGACACTTAAGTCACACAAGGATAGCACAGTCTTTTGGGGAGCTGCTACATTGCAAAAGGTATAAATTTGTTTGGCTTGTAGTCACTTCAGCTGCCTGTGGTCCCTTAAGGCAATTCTGTTCACCTTGGGTTACAAATACACTATCAATTCTGTAAATGTCACAATCCCAAAATGGCAAGGAGTAGACATAGAAATCCAAATTATCTTCCAGGTCATGGGACCTGAACAGCTATCACTATTGAGCTCTGTGTAAAAGGAGAGTGAATACAGAGATGAGTGGGAAGTCACTCTGCGCTCAGATATTGTTTAGCTCCACTGAATAAGGTCACAGGAGTGCTCCAGGTGCACGAGTCCTGAGGAACGAGAGTTATTCAGCTTCTGAGCTGGGGGGCCTGTTAGGATTTGGTGCTGGCTGGGGATGGGGTAGAAAGGGGCAGCAGCTTATCTCAGCTCGCAGGGATGGCTTCCTCTGGTTCTCTCGGGGCAGCAGGACCTCAGCCCCAGAAGCACTCCCAGCACCCTCTGTGCTTCCCAGCCAGGAGGATGCTGAGCAGACCGGGAGCACAGTAGATGGCTGTGCACCTGCCTCCTTCTCCCTGACCAGGAGCTGCCTCTTGGGGACCTGCTCTCCTAGTGCAGGGTCAACACTGATCTCTTCAATGTTGGAGGGACCAGCCCTGTGTGCACAGCATCCTCTCACCAGGCTCAGCCTTGGCCTTTCTTGTACTCACTTCAGTTCCTCAAATGACAGCATGCAGGTGAGGATGCCTGGGTGGGTTTTCAGGGAGAGGGAATGAATGAAGGGCCATTTAAACTCAGCATGGCTCTTAGAAGACTGATATCTAAGGCACTAGATGGTGACTTGGGGACGTTCTCTCCTAGTTGGATGAATGGAATGTCCGTATCAACTTACATTGCTACTCTACAAGATTCAGAAAAACAAGCATACTGAGAACTCACTATTTTGTTGCTAATCTAAGTGGTGAGAATGTACACGTGGTAAGGACACCAGCACTTGGCCCAGACAAGAGAAAATCCCACCTTCTCTGTGGCCGCAGTGAAGGGGAACTTGCCTGAGCTGAGGGGGCTCCTGGACGTCACGTTCATGCTGGACAGCAGGCAGCGCATGTCTGTTCACTGCTTCCCTCTGACTCCCCCTATGTTTGGCTCTTGGAATCTTGAACCCAGCCTGAGATGAGAGGACAAAAGGCATGGGGTTAGTGCACAGAAGAGGTGCTGTCACTCCCAGAAACCCATCATGTCACTTCACAGGCCACTGCCTTTTGATTTTCACAGCAGAAACCCTGTGCATATTGCTCCTCTATGCCATGGTCTGTGAGGTTTGCTCAGTGGAAGGTGCTGGGCTATGCTGCCCGTGGCCCTAGCTCCATGTCAGGCATCAGAATCAAAGAAAATAACTGAGCAAACAGAATATCACACCTCCTACTGCACCTCACCCTCATGAGCACCAGCTCTAAGCCCTGTTCAGGCACAGGTTGACAAGGTGTCCCCTGCCTTCTCCACCTCACTGTTATTGAATAGTCTTTCCCAGGGGTGGGATGAAGGCCTAGGGGAGATGTTCCAGTGCCTGATGTTAGCTCCATGGCTTCTAAGTGGATGAAGCACCACAGCATTGTGACTACTGATCACACCCCAGACAGCTCACTCCTGCCCCTCTGCACCTGGAGAGTTTCTGCAAGTGCCAGCACCTTGGTATGAGAGACCTTGATCTGTATTTAAAGGCCTATGGAAGTGAAGGTGTCCCAGTTTGAAAATTCTGCTCTCAGTTACCACATGGGCCTCTTTGCAGAAGGCTCCATTCAAAGATGTGTGAGCCCTGCTTGTCCTCTGCAGCCCATTGACAACGAAGGGCAGGGGAATGGGGAGCTCAGACACTGCTGTGGTGTGTGGCCTGTTGTGAAAGACAGAAGTTGACACCTGGTCATCCTTAGTGAGTAATACCTGTCCATGTCCTTACCCACGCACAGCTTTAAAAGCAGGACAATGGCCATGGTCACCAGTGTTCTTCCCGCAGTCTCCAACATGCCACACCCCCAGGGCTTCATGATATAGCCTAGGCTGCACTGGAGCTCAGTGATCCATTAGCCAGTGTCTGAAGACTGCTCAGATTATAGCCCAGCACACCCACATGGGTCCTTTGCACCTCTCTTGGATGAACCAAAGTTTGTTCCTCACCACTCTTTTCACTTGTGTTGTTTTTGACACCAGTTGACAAATGCAAGTATTCTGTGCCCAATGGCAGCCAGATTCTTACTCTTTTGGGCATGTGGTTGGGTGGACACATACAGGATATCAAAAGTTTGATCTGAGAACTGTTACAGTCTGTGTTTTCTTAGACCTACATAGGTGAGGAAGCAGACCTCCACAGTGTTCTTCCACCTCACTATCACCTAAAGGAGAGACAGATTCAACTCTCATCTGTTATACTCTTTGAGGTATTGCCTCTGTCATCCGAACATTGCCAAACATATTTGTTCTCCTAAATGCTTTTATGTGGATTTCAATTGGTGAGGACCATTGAAAGCCATTACAACCTTCAGCTTCTCTACATCAGTTTGTCTTCCTCTGCAGTTAGCCTGTGCCCCAACAGGACTGCATGCAGAGGACCCCCTAAAACATAGCCCCTCTAAATGAAGGCGAAATTTGAACTTCACATATTGAAGACATACTTACGCTTTTCACATTATGTAACTACACATTTCCATCTTGGATACATAGTCAAATTTATTTTGGTGGCTGGCTTAGTCCACCCTGGGGGTGGGGCCACAGTTAGTTTTTGGATTGCCCATGCAAAGCAGAGCATGTCAGCTAAGGAAAAGACAGAAAATATACACCCACTTCAACTTGTCTAGCACAAAACTACATCCAGAAGTGTGTTTTAGAGTGAGTGCTATAGCAAGTACATTTTTAGACGTACTAACCCATACTTAGTTTCAGCCACATGCACTCATCTTGCAAGATCCCTCCTGTGGAGAGAAAACAGTCAATGCTCAGGATTGTCATTATAGTAAAAGGATAGGTAATAAGTATAACCTGACCTTATCAATTGCCCCTGCTCACTGAAGCATAGCCAAAGCACTTGAGTAAAGGCATATAATGGTGCTTTTCCAGGCCTGGGGTGAAGGAACGTGCATGGTGGATGGGCATGAGCTGCAGTGTAGGAAGATAGTACTGTGTAGATTTGCTGGGCACGTCAAAGGTGGGTCCCAAGGGAAATTGTATGTTTTTATGCATCTCCCACAACTGTAAAGCAAACAGTGAGTGGCTAGCAGCCCATTTGCAGACGTGCTCTCCATCTTAGGACATCACAATATGGACCTTTGTCCCAAAAATATCACCACCCAGTTACCGGGAGGAAGGCCAGCATAGGGCAGGGGCAGTGCAGTGTAGGGCAGGGGCTGGGCAGGGGAAGTGGCAGGGGCACAGCATGGAATAAGACAGCTGAGGCCTGGGGCAGGGTGGAGGCAGAGGTAGGGCAAGGCTAGGGGCAGATTAGGGGCAGGGCACAGGTAAGGGCATGGGTAGGAGCAGATGCAGGTGTAGCAGTAGGGCCGGGCCGGCAAAGGGACAGGGCAGGGGCAGGGGTAGCGGCAGAGGCAGAGTGAGGCCTCTCCTTTCGGCTGGTGAGGAGGAAAGGGTGTAGCCTGGAAAAGAGCCTGTCCATCTGAGGCCGAGTGTGCCCGCAGGGAGCCTCTGACCTTATCAGAATGTTGGGAAAGTCAGTTTCCCGAAAACACTTTCTAGTACCCGCAGCTGTGACTCTGTGAAGCAATACAGGATTTGAGGTTATCCCCACAGGGGGCTGCAACCTGACACCAGGAACAAAGCCTGGCTCAGGCAGCAACTGTTGCATCTTGGGCTCTGGCTCCTGGTCATCAATTTTACCTTCCCATCACTTCCTGTCTTCAGGGCCACCATGTCTGGGCTCTCCTGCCTGTGCTGCTGCAGGTAGCCCTCATGCCGCTCACCTCACGAAACAGGGCTCCTTGCCTGAAGTGGCCATGTTCTGCCCCTTGACCACTCAGTCCAGGCTGAGCACGACTCTCTCTGTTGCGGAGCAATGACCTAGAGAAGTTTGGTTCCTAGCTGAGGTCTGCCCAAGCCTTACCAGGAACCCTGAGGTGTTAAGAGTTTTGTGGTAGGGTCCCCCCCAGCTGCTCCTCATCTTCCTATTGGTCACCGGAGTCAAGGGAGTGTGGGCTGCTCATGGTAACAGTCAGAATGGCATGGCTTATTCCACCACCTGAGGGACCCAGGCTTCCATGGTGCACTGAAGCCAGTCACCCTAGCAGGGCTTCAGGCAAAAGAGAAGCCCAAATACAGACCCTGGGCAGGACAGGGCCCAAGTTTTCCCTCATCTAGCCCACGGGCCCCTGGATCCAAGACTTAAAGCTGCAATGGCCTGGGGAGGCCTGTAAGCTGATTGGGAAGTTGGGGAGGATAACAACTCACAATGACAGGGCATCTGTTATGGGAAGACTTGGACACTGTCCTCCACACCCTCCAGTGTGTACAGTCTGCACAGTGCAAAAGCTCTGAGAGTGGCTGGCCTGACCCTGAGGACCTGCTCACTCTTGCTTCCTGCAGTGAGGCCGAAACCAGATACTTCCCAGGTGCCCGAAGGTAGCCAATATCTTGTGGCTCTCTGGGTGCTGAGAGGCACTGTGCCCAGATGCCTTTGAGCTTTTTGAGGAAATCTCCCTACTTCACATTTATGCCAAACTCCAGTGGCTACATGGGAAGAGCTGCCCACTGCTCATCCAGTTCCGGAGCCCTCCCTGCACATGTGGCCCTCCTTGTTGTTGTGGTGGGAACCCCCCAGGAGTTGGTTTTCAGCAAGTACTTAGGACCCTAGCTGGGCCTTAGGAACCCATGCAGGCAGGGAGGAGGAGAACATAGAAGCACAGCTCTGTCCCAAGTAAACGAAGTCTCAGGCCTTCCACGGTTTGCAGGCAGGTTGGGGATGGTCACTGACTCTGAGAGGTGTGTCTGTGTCTCTGTCTGTATCATGAGTGATTTGAAAATATTTTCTTCCACTCTGTGGATTTCTTTTCAGTCTCTTGATTGAATCTGGTGACCTATATTGATGTTTACATTTCACATGGTCCATCTTATTCATTTGTACCTCTTGATTTTGTGGTTGATTTGTAAATTACATTCTGTGGCCTCTGGGTCAATAGAATGAGAGTGTCATGCTATAGCCTTCCTGTATTTAAAAGTTGTACTACATGTTCTTTGTAGATGTTTGTACTCTTTTGTGTTTTTCAAACCAATGCATTAAAAATAGCTCCTTTTTTTTTTGGTGGTAACAGGGATTGAACTCAGGACCTTGTGCTTCCCAGGCAAACACTTATTCTACTGAGCTATCTCCCTGGCCAGCTCCAAATTGTTAATTCCACCTAGATTTGATGAGCAGCTCAAACTCTACCCTCTGTAAAGTGTAGCTTAGAGTCACAAGGTTGTGGCTCTTATCATAGCAGTTGAATGTGCACTGAAATACTTTGCTATTTTGTTTAAACTACTGTGGACAAATAAGAAATTGTAAAAATAAGAAAAAAAAAGAAATTGTATGACATGGAAGGTCATGATGATTCATTTATTTATAGCTGATGTGAGAGTTATATTGCTTATATTTGTATACAGAATTCTCAGCTGCATTATACAATGTGAAATTTTGATTCACATTTCACCTGTGTATTATGCTTAGTAGTAAGATTTAGAATGAAACCATTTTCTTCAAAACATCATCCTGGGCAATTTTGCAAATGGGCATTAATAGTTTACTGTATATAATATCTTCACTTTTTGTGTACCTTCCAATTTTCACAGGAAGACATACTACTTTAATTAAATTCAATTTTTTCTCTCTCTTTTTTAAAGCAATAAAGCTGTTGGGATACATTGTTATAATTTTTTATTATCTTCTGAATGCACAAGAACATTTATACCTGTAGTCTCACTTTATTGTATGTGATTTATTTTGTTTGGCTTTTTTTTTTTTTTACAAAAATCAAATTAACAAAAACCCCACAGTTTATGTTTTAGTTTTTCCAAAATTGAAAATATCAAGTCCTACTGCTAAGGAGAGAAAACAAGCAAAGAAACAAGCAAACATAAAATCTGTGAGCCCTCCCCGCTTCTCTGAAGTCATGGAACATGGACGGAAATGGAGGTGGGAAGGAGAGTGTGGAGAACTGGGAGGGAGGAGGGAAAGAAAAAAGTCCCTGCACCTAAAAACCGTTCAGTAGAAACTGATAAACACAGGACAATGGCAGTGCAGGTAAAAATAAGGAGCAGTAGTGAGAAGCTGTGCTGTGGAAAGGGCCTCCCTCCCTCCCTCCTTGTATCTGATTTTAAAAATTTAAGCATCATTAAAAACCAACCAAACAAACAAAATTTTCAATAGAGAGCTTTTTTTCTTGGAAATATGAAAAAATATAAGTGCAGTGCTTTGCAGAGTGACTGTAACTTCAAAACCTGGCACAGAACACATCCGTGATATTTCCTTCATCCAGAACCCTGCACGGGAGCACTCGTGAGGAAGGTCTCCTGGAGTCCTTGGTGATGCTGAAACCCGCGTGATGTGCTTTCCCTTTGGCTTGTTGCATGCTCTACTTGTTTCTCCTGTGTTGCCTGAGTTAGTGGTTGCTTTTGACAGTAATGGAAACTTGGAGCCAGGATCAAGAGATGAGGAGATCTCTAGCTTTTGGATTCCTATACTTAACTTGTGTAAAGTTATTCTGTCATAGAATTTTGCATTCGTTTTTATTATGGGAGTAATGTATTGACATTTACAGTAAACAAAGTGCACTCCCAGGTACACTAGTGGGGCTCGATTACAGTAACTTGTCTTTATTTTTTCCTGTTCTTTCTTCTCTCTTGCACTTCACCCATGTTTTGAGTTTCTTGTCTTAGTGAAAGCATGTGATATTTAAGCTTGTGTGCCTCAGTGAGGTCACGTAGCGTTATGCTTTAAGGCTCATCCTTTTCCTCACTGATGACTCCGTTTATCCTTCCTTGAGTTAGAGGTGAACTCCATGGGTAAAAATGTTTGATTTGTTTCTGCACTTGTATTTGAGGGACACTGAGTCTTCCCAGATTTATCTATTATGAATTCAGCTGCCTTAAAGAGGAATAGGTGTATAATATTTGGCTATGATGTGTTTAACTTTTGGGGAAGATACAAAGATACATCCAAAGAAAATGGAGAGATCAAACCCAATTTCTAGTTTTAGTTTTTCCTAGAAGCTTTATACTGATTTCCAGAGTGACTGTGACAGAGTGAAGTCTTACTAATAAAGAAGGGTTCCTTTCCTGCACTGTCTTTCCTATCTTTGGCATTGATTGACTTTTCATTATACCACTGTATCAAGAGTGAGAAGGAATCTCAGTATTGTTTTAACTTGCATTTCTCAAATGGCCAGGGATGTTGAACATTACTTTTTACATTTATTGGTCATTTGTACTTTATCATGTGAGAGGTGTCTCTTCCTTTCAAGTGGCCATTCTTGGATTGGGTTTTAAATTCTAAATATCTAATGTTTTAACTCTGTAAGTATTTTTCGTGTAGGTATTTTTTGTGTGTCTGAGCTATAATTGATAAAATATTTTTCCAATTCTGTAGGTTATGTGTTCACTATTTTCTTTGTTTCCTTTGCTGTCCTGAAGAATTTCTTTTTGTATTTAGTACAGGGTCTCACTATGCAGCTCACACTCATAGTGATCCTCCTATTTTCAGCCTCCCCAGTGCTGGGATCACAGGCATGCTCCACCATACCCTGACTCAATGGATGGCTCTGCATACCCAAGGGCAGAGCTGGCATGACATGTGGTGTTACTATCGAACCTCAGTCCCTGTGCTTGTCTAACCAGGTGCTTAGTCTGCTGAGCTATCTCATGAACCCTGAAGCTTCTTAATTTGAAGTGTTGCTCCCTCGTCCTTCATATGATTTCATTTTTTTCTGTTTTATTGGTATATGCTTATGATTTAGAGTGATTTCATGCACATAGAGTGTCCTAAGCCTTAAAAGGATTGTGCAGAGTGAAGCTGTGACTGTGTACAAGCAGCTTCATGGCTGAAAGGGCCTGGCTGATCCAGTAGGGACTGAAGGCACAGAGTCAGAGCCAGTCAGGTACAGCGAGATAGCCTCTTGCTTAGCACTGGATTGGGGCACTTCTGCAGTGGAAGGAATCCTTGGCAAGAAAGTCAGCCCAGGCAGTGGTTTCCACAGCATCATAGATGACCCTGCTTCAGTGGACAGAGCTGGGGACCAGCACTATGAGGCTTCTAGCGACTGTGCGAAGTAGGAATTTTCCATAGTGACCACTTAAGACTTTTTTGGGAGTCAAGGCTCAGAGCTAGAATTGGCCTGTCTGTGTTACCTACTGTCTGAGGTCATGCATTTGCATCTTCAAGCCTCCTGAAGGATGAGAAAGATGTGACCACCTCACCATGCTGGATCCTGTGTTTTCAGGGTGAAGACAGAAAATATTAATGTATTATCAATTATCCACTGTTCTTCAAATAGTCTTCAGGTAACACAGGTATTACTGGCTCTGTGACCTTTGAAATGAGCACATCCCATGGGACATAGTTAAGGTACAAATATCAGCTGAACTTGTGTCTCTTTTTCTTTCTTTCTTTCTTTCTTTCTTTCTTTCTTTCTTTCTTTCTTTCTTTCTTTCTTTCTTTTTTCTTTCTTTCCTCCCTCCCCCTCTCTTTCTGACATAATCCTGCCATATAGTTGAGGCTGAATTTGTCCAACTACATAAATCAGGCTGGCCTTGAACTCATAGCAATCCCCCTGCCTCAGCCTCCTGAGAATTGCAACTGCATTCCCGCGTGACCAGGACTGGGATGATACAGTTCATGTTCTTTTTGATACCAAGATATTATTCCAAAGCCTCATTCCTTTATAAACCTGGTTTTAGGAAGGTGATGGATCATAGATGGGGTGATGTGGTCCAAAGCTGTGCTCCTAGGTACATGTGCTGAGGGAAGAGGAAAGCTTCTCTGAGGAGCTGGGTCACTTGGGTGTGGCTGGGTACTGTATCTTCCCAGCTCATCCCTTCACCAAGGTCTCTTTTCCTGTTGCCGGGCCATCAGCTCCTCCTTCTCTACCCAGCCACCTTGCCTTGGCTCCAGATGACTATGGGCTAAAACCTCTGCAAACTGTGAGCCTCTTTCCTTTATCTTGAGGGTATTGTCTGTGATTAGAAAGTAACTCACTTTGTTTTAGCAAATCATAATGATTGTACTGAAAATGTTCAAGCAATCCATAACTTCTGGAATAGAGGGAGCCTCTGTTGTGGCATTCATGAGGAGCAAATGTCGGGTGACACTGGAGAACCGTGATGTGGCCATGAAGAAGATAGCTGGAATGGATGCAGGCAGGCAATGTGATAAGACTGAAACGTAATACATAGTTTGAACAAGTAGAAATGATATACACTGTCCAATTCTAAAGCAAGTTAGAAGAGCAGTCCTGTCACTGCCCCTTTTGGGCACAGGACCTTCACACTGCTTTCAGTCCCAGTCATGCCACTTGCAAACTTTCCTCTCTTTTATTTTTACTGTTACTACTAATATTATTATGATGATAATTGGCTTTCTGAAACAGTACCTCACTGTGTAGTTCAGGTTGGTGTTCAAGTCACTATTTAGCCCTGGGGGCACAGTTGGCTACCTGAGGGGAAGTACAGACCATATTCTGACCATACTCAACATCATGACATTTCTTCCGGGTGGTGTCGCTTTTTCTGGCCACGCCCCCCTCATTTTGCTATCTGTAATCTCTTGTATAGCAATGGCGGCAAGCAGACAGCCAATAGTAGCTGTCAGGAGTCTGGTGATGTTGATACTGTCCAGTGGGCTGTAGGATCACTGTAAACCCTTGCGGTGCCACGCCCTGCTTTTCCTGAGAGGCACTGCATGTGTTTTGCTGAGGGGCGTGTTTTGTGGCCTTTGGTGACTTCCCGCCACGGAGGAGGAGCAGCACTAGTCTGAGCCACACTTCTTCAACCTAGCTCGTTGGATGCAACAAGCCATGGCCTGCTTTGCACCTGGTGTCTCTGCAGTAGCTGAGGGTGAAGGAACTAGCGGCCTCGCAGGAAAAGACCATGCTGAGGACGTCCCTGAAGATGAAGCCACCACTGCCATCCTTAACCTGACCCATAAGGTCCAGATAAGCCAGAGAGGTGACACTGATTGCCACACGGCTCAAGGGGATCAGGAGCAGGAGCAGCAGTTCACCGTCCAGAAGGATCCTGCAGATGCCAGCAGGCGACGGGCCTGCCGGACCAGGCGCTCAAGAAATGGCCTGAATCAGTGGCAGGTGCACGAACTGGAAACTGTTTTCCAGTACACTCAGTATCCAGATGTGTTCACCAGGTGAGCTGCTTTCTGGGGGCTTTAGTGGGGTGTGAGCGCGTTTGCAATTGTCTTTTTTCTCTCTCCTATTGTCTGGTTTCCTGTTTTGACCAGACAGCACTCAGGATCTTAGCTTGCCTCAGTTTGTGCTAGGTGGGATGGCTCTGTGTGTGGACCACGGTCAGGATGTTCCTGTGGTATTGTGGGGAATCCAGTCTGGAAACGGTGTGGTGTCTGCCATTTTGGTCTGTTTGTGTTCTGTGGTATGATACACACCCACTAAATTTTACTGCTAGAATTTGAAGGTAGATGTGAGCGGTATTACATAGGTTTTTTTTCTTTTTTCTTTTTAGGACAGGGTGTACAGGGTCTCGCTGCATAGATCGGACTTGTAACGATCCTCCTCCTGTTTACAGCCTCCCAAGTATAGGATTACAGGCGCGCCACCACACCCAGTCTCTATCGCGGTCTCTGTGTGCCCCCGGGGGTGTGGGGCGGGCAAGGCAAGGCATGCTGGGGAGCAACTCCAACTCCCGTTGCTGGGTTGCTGGGTCTGTCTAAGCAGGCACTTTAATCCGCTGAGCTATTTGGCTTGCCCCATAGTTTCATGTAATTGCAGAGTTGTGGGCAGTGCTACCTATGTTCTCTGGGCTATCTATCAGATCTCCAGAGCACCTGTCATCTTACAAAGTCAGAGCACTCCATGAAAGACCGCCCGTGTCGCTCGAGGCATCAGTTCTCAGCACATGGAATTCTCTGCTTATACTCTGTGAAATGGCTTAGGGGCTTCAGATATCTTCCCAGTACATCCATGCTGCAGTAGGTGTCAGAAGTTCCTTACCTTTTAAGGCCCAGTGATTTTCCCTTGCATAGAAAACCCTTGTGGCTCTTCCATCGGTGGAGAGGTTGCTTTCAGGCATAGTGCTGCTGTGAACATGCCTGATACATACTAGGGAACATGCAGGGTGTCAGGGCCCAGGAGGCCTCCTAAGAAGTGGCATCATTGGAGCACCGAATCCCGTGTTTATGCTTGGAGGCTTGGCCAACTGTTTGCAAGAGACGTGAGGAGACTGCTATTGCTCCTCAGAGTGGCTGAGGGTTCCAGATTCTGCCTCTGCTCAGCAGCCTTCTTATTTCCCAGATTGTGACAGTGGTTCAGACACGGGTGTGCTTAATATCCATGTGGTCTGGATGTACATTAGTGGGTGGTCATTTGCAAGTTTTTTTCCACTTTTCAGGTCATCTCTATGCTTTTGATAGAGAAATGTCTCTCTAAATCCTTTCTGGTGCCTAAAGCTGTCTAGTGAGCTTCCTTACTGATCTCGGATAAGTGGTTCTGTGTCTCTGTATCAGCGGTGCTTGGCCAATATTTTCTCCCATTCTCGGGATGTCATTTCACTGTCTTGACTGGGTCTGTTGATTGGCAGAGGTGTTTACATTTCACAGATGTCATTTTATTTTCTTTAAATTTTTTAAAACATTTTATGTTTTTATTTTTTTCACATTCCGAGGATATTTGTTATCAAATACAAAGTAAAATCAAGATGGATCAAAGAAGTGGCTATTAAAACAGAAGCAATTAATTTGTTGGAATATAAAACAGGTTAAAAATTTGTGAAATATGCATAGTTAAGAGACTTTTAAAATATCAAAATCATAATTACATAAGAAACAACATTAATGATCAATAAATGAGGCTGTATCAGTTTTAAAAGTTTCTGCATAGCAAGAAAAACAATCTGTAGAACAAATAGACAATAGAATGAAAAATTCAGCTATTCTTCTAAGGGCAGACTATTATTTCAAATATACAAAGAACTCAAAAAAATACAGATCCCTCTACATTGAAAGTTCCAGTCAAAAGGATGAGCAACTGAAATGAATAGACACCATTAGTGAAAGGACAGGTGTGTGGTAAAAACATTAACAGTCTTCAGCATCTTTATCCATAAGAAAGCACAAATGAAATCAATACTAAAATTCTAAAATTTCATGTTATACTAAAAGGAACAGCTATCATTAAAAAATCAAATAACATCAAATGCTGGTGAGGCAACAAGGGAAAAGGAAATTTCTATACTCTAGATGCAAATATAAATTAACTACTGTAAAAATCAGTGTAAAAATTAATGTAAATATTGATAAAAAACTTAAATATTCCATTTGACTCAGCAGTCTCCCTTTGTAGGTATATTCCCATAAAAGACATCCCAAATTCCAAAAAATTGTGCTTGAATTTTTGTTGAATTGTAGATATTGTTTAATTTCATCTCTATTTATTTTTTATTTTTTTATATTTTTTAAATTTATTTTTTATTTTATTGAGAAACTTTTTTTTTTTTTTTTTTTTTTTTTTTTTTTTTTTTTTTTTTTTTTTTTTTTTTTTTTTTTTTTTTTTTTTTTTTTTTTTTTTTTTTTTTTTTTTTTTTTTTTTTTTTTTTTTTTTGCAGAACCAGGGAGCGAACTCAGGCCCTTGCGCTTGCCAGGGAAGCACTTACTCCACTGAGTCATCTCCCTGGCCCTTAATTTCATCTCTAACCCATTGGTTGCTGAGGAGGGTGTTATTTAACTCCCATATGTTTATGTTTTTTTTCAGGTTTCTTTTGTCATTTATTTCATTTGATTGTACTGTGGTCAGATGATATGCATGGGATAATTTCTGTGTTTCTTGCATATACTTAAGCATGACCTGTGGACTAGTATGTGGCTATTTTAGGAAATGGTCCATGTGCACCTGAAAAATGTATTCAGCTGTGGTTGGGTGAAACACTATATGTCCACTAAGTCCGTTTGTTCCAAGCTCTGGTTCAGTTCTGCTACTTCTTGCTAACTTTTTTGTCTGCTTGACCTAACTTTTTGGGATAAGGGGGTGTTAAGGTCTCCTGTTAAGATTATGGTATTGGATATTAGATTTTTCATGTCCATTAGGATTTGTCTTATACAGTTGGGTACTCCTGTGTTTGGTGTGCACATATTTATGTTACCTCTTCCTCTTGTATGTTTCTCCTAACCAGTATGAATAGCCTTCTTTATTTAGTTTGATCATTTTTGGTTTGAAGTTCAAACTGTCTGTGAACAGGATTGCTACCCCTGTTTTTGTTTTTCTGAAGTCTTGGGGGCAGGTGCACACTAGACTAACAAACAAAATATCATTTAAAACAACTATAGTAAGCTAAGTGCACTACTGGGCACTTTGGTGGTGCTGCATTACAATAGCTTCATCTGTTTCATTTTCCTATCTTGTCTGCCTTGCACTTTACTCATATTTTGAGTTTGTCATCTTTGTGAACCTGTATGATATTTAAGCTAGCAGGCCTCAGTGACATCATGTGACTTTATCCTTAGAGGCTCATCCTCTTCCTGATGGATGACTGTTCATCCTTGTAATTCTTTTTAACTTTTTTTTTTTAATTTGCTGTGTTTCTGGTTTTGCAGTCAGATCTGGTTTTTGAGCACCTGGAGGTATGCCATTAGGTTATTTGAACTCCCTCTTGTTTGTGTTTTAGCAATTTACTGCTATAGACTTACCTCGCAGGACTGCTTATTTTATGTGTCAGAAGCTCTGCTATGACACACAAGCATTTTTATTTTCATTTAGGAAATTTCTCATTTCTTCTTTAAATTCTTCAGTGGTGCAATGATTATTAAAATGTTTAATTTGCATAACTGGCATAATTCCACTGCTTTTATTCCCAATGATTTCTAATTTCCTTATACAATGATATAATATTCATAGAACAGTTTCAATGGCTTTGCATTTGTTTAAGCATGCTTTACGAGCCAGTCGGGCTAGTTACGTTCTCTATTTGGGAGAAAATCCTATGCACTCCTGTGAAGAATGTGTAGTCTCTTTGTGTTGTATGGGGCAATGTGTAAATACCTAGTAAATAATTTCTTCAAAGATTGGTGTAGGCTGATATTTCTTTGAAGATTTTATGTTTAGTGAATGTGTCTATTTGTGACAGTGTGGAGCTGAATTCACTCATTAAAATAGTAGTGGTGCTTTCCTGGTTTTTCATATCCACTGATGTTTATTGTATGGCTCAGGAGAGCCAGTGTTTGTTGCACATATGTTTATAATTGTTATCTCTTCTTGTTGTGTTTTTCCTTAAACCAAGAGATAGTGACTTTTGTTCTCGCCTCTCATCAGTGTTGGCTTGATGTCCAGTTTGTTCCAAAGTAACACAGGCACTGTTGCTGTTTTCTGGATTCACACTGCGTGAAATATTGCTTTATTTTTTTTAACGTGCATGTTTCCTTTTTAATCAAAGATGTTTCATTTAAAGTGCATTGTTCAAAGCTGGGAGTGGTGGCGCAGGCCTGTAATCCCAGCACTCAGGAGGCTGAGGCAGGAGGATTGTTGTGAGTTCGAGACCAGCTTGAGCTACAAAGTGAGCTTAAGGCCAGCCTGAACTGCATAGTGAGACCCTGTCTCAAAAAGACAAAAAAATTAAAAAAAAAAATAAAGTGCATTGTTCATTTTTTTTTTTTTTATTGGCTTTGTCAATCCATGTCTTCTACCTGGGCAATTGAGACCATCATAAAAGCATTCCAAAAAAGACAGCCCTTTTTAGGAATTATAGAAAAAATATGCATAGAGCACTTTGTAAGGAAATAACAAATAAAACAAAAAAAATCTGCACATATGTGATGTATGCTACTCTGTTTCTGTCTGTTTTCTGCTAATGTTTTTATTTTTACTATTTATAATTAAATTTAAATAAATATTGCACAGTGCATCTGCTATCACATTCATCTAGAACACTGACTTGTTCATGCAAAGACCTGAATAAGGAGTATTTGTGGCTTTTTCTCCACAGACTGGAGCTGGCAAGAGATATGGATGTGCCTGAATTCAGAGTGCAGGTCAGTATACCCAACAAGTCACATGGCAGGAAGGTCCCTGCACATACATCAGGACCCTGTATTGCCCTGGACACTGCGAGGATGGTGTTCTGTTTGTGTGTGTGTTTGTTCGTTGCTCTGGAAAACAAGGGTTGAACTAGCTGGCCTTCATAGGCAGACAATGGAGACAGAAATGTGAGCTTGTGGCTCCTTCCCATTGCCGGAGAGAAGGTGATTTATAAAGGACAAGACAAGAGAATCCATCAAACTAAGTCATGTTCCCGTCATGCTACGGCTGGTGTGCTTGAGGCGCCCTTCTGTGTGCAGACCTGCTAGGACCCTGAAAGTATCCAAATGGGTGCAGGCAGAAGCAGGTTAAAAGAGGGTTCACTCACAAGTACCCGTTTGAAGCCCAGCCTCAGAACTTCACTAAACATGTGCAGTTGTAAATATTTGTTTCCCTGGTTTTGACTTTATCTCTCCTTTTCTTCTTTCTGGTGTTGGGAATAGAACCCAAGTCCTCACACATACAAGCTGAGAGCTCTACTACAGTGTTTCATCCACAAACTCATATTCCTACATTTTACAGTGAGGGAATAAATGCCCAGTGAAACTACTCTGAACAACTAATGGGTGCCTAAATCAATTTAGAGTGATGAGGGAACGTAGCTAAAAATATGTTTCTGGTCTTTGAGATGTGTATGCAAAGCTTTTAAGGGGCCAGAGTCAGGCACAACCGACAATTGAAACTTTTCTGCATGAAAACATTCTCCATATGCTCATAATCTGGGTGCATGCTTTGGAAACTCAGTTAGAGCCAAGATAGCAAAATGAGGGCTGTGTCCTGACAAATCCAGTGGGCCGTCATCACCTAGGTGACCAGCTCTGCCGCCTGCTTTATTGTGCAGCGTACTGGCCTGCTGAGCTGTGCACCTCTTCATTCTGCCTAGAGCAGGAGACAGTGTGCACAACAGGAGCAGTAGCAGCAGTGTCCCTGCCACAGGTCCAGCAGCTTGGATCCACTGCCTAGAGCTAGGACAGGGGGCTGTGCCATGCGATAAGGAGGGCAGCAGGAGGCGATGGAGAGGGCATGGTTCTCAAGCGCTATGCTGTGGGAAATTGCAACAGAGCTCCTGCAGGGAACCCTGCCAGGTCCAGACAGAAAAGCTTTCTTGGAATATTTTCTAAATACAGAAAGGTGTGCTTGTCCTTTGGTGGGGTACTATTCACAATAGACAGGATCTATGGATTAGTATGGTGGTGTTGCCCTAGTTTGCAGCATAGATTTGTGCCTGTCTTCATTTTGAGTACAGGAGAACTTCTCTTTCTGAGTATTATTTGTTCCAGAAACATGCTTGGAGTTCAAAGCACTTGTATGTTGAAGCAAATTTCCTCACAGTAAACCAGGAAATCTCAGACATTTTTGTAGGAAAATGAATCTAATATTATAGTGTAAAAGAGAACGTTACACAAAGTACAAACTGTAAGTAAATCAACAAATGAACTCACACTTCTCTGTGAAAACCTTCCTGTGTAGTGTAAAAGAGCTGATAGCAAGGTTGTATGTAGTGCAGTGGAGCTGAAAATGCTCTCCACCCCATCCCCAGCCAGTAGACTTCAGATTGTTAGCTGCCCAGGTAATAGTTCCTGTTCCAGTTCCAGTTCCTCCTGTCTTTTGGAAAGGGCTGGGATGCATACGTGCTCTGTAGAATGCACACTGTAGAAACCAATGCCCAACTGACAACCATTCTGCCTCTATGCTTCCTGCTTGCTTATCCAATATACTAATTAGACCACCAGACATCAGGGTCTGATATTCTGGAAATGATCCTGATCAGTGCCTGTCAGTGTGTATAAGTCTGCCTCCAAATCCTGGGTGTCCTTTTGGTGTTTCTGCTTGCTGATGAAGTAGGATGAATTTCACTCTGGGAATCTCTGCTTTCCATTGGCTCAATAGAATCTTTCTTTTTTGTGGCAGTGACAAGCAATACATGAGTAGTTCCTGGGAATGAGAGGTTACCTAGGAGAAACTGAAGAATCCAAGTAGATACCCCATGAAAAGTACAGCATGGGGCTGAACATCTGGATTGCTCACCATTAGCATTGCTGCAGAGTTCAGCGCAGAGCAGTGGGGAAATTGGGCTGAGGATGTGGGCATGGGGTCCAAGACAGCAGCTTTACAGAGCAGGCACCTGAGTCCTGGCCCACTAGTGCCTATGGCCAGGCTCCACCCAGGCTGTCTGAGCTGGAGATGTGGAAAAGAAATGGGGAGCATTTTCGCAAGCTTCCTTATAAACACAGGAGGAGAGATGTAGGTCATGTTTCTGCTGGGCACTATACAAGGTGCGGGAAGTGGTTTTTCCCCTCCCTGGCTGTGGTCCTCTCTCACTGGAGTTCTGAGGGAACAGTGGCCACAGCAAACCAAGCAGGATGGAAATGTTCTCAGGATGTCCAGTCTCTCAGAATTAGGTTCCCAAGAAACTCTTCTGTGATTTCCCTCTGCTGTTCAAAGCAATAGGAATCCTAGAAAGCAGGCTTCTGAAGCAGACCTGCTGTCAGCCCATGCCTATGTGCAGATGCAGTTGTTAGCCATGAATCTTTCCATCCTCTCCAAGCCAGCTGTTCTGCTCTGGGCTTCTTGACACATTGTATTCATGTTTGGAAGCAGGCATGAGGCAGGAGAAGAGAAGGCCGCTTGTGTCAGTTTCCTTGGCAGTGTGACAGCTTTCCAAAGGGGTCCTTCCTTGGGAATGTTCACAAACGGGGAAGCCGAGAGGCTGTGCAGGGGATAGGGATATCTGAAGCAGTTCCCGTTCCAGATGCAGTGCAATGGGTAGCACTGTTTAGGGAGTAGCAGTCCTATGACCCGCCCCCATTCTTCACTGCTCAGCCCATATTCCTGGAAAACATCTCCCACTTTATGCCTTGGGAACCAGGGCTGGACTGTGCATGTCTAAGGGAGCAATAGGGACACAGGTGCGAGGCAGACTGCTCCAGGATATGGAAGAATTGATGAAATGCAGTGTGCTCGGTTTGCTCTCAGCCCAGAGAAACTTGGGACCTGGCCAGTTGGAGACAGCAGGAGGAATACTGGTGACCATGGCTATTGTTCTGCTTTTAAAGCCATGCATGGGCAAGTACACGGGTAGGTGTTATTCACTAAGGATGAGCAGGTGTCAACTTCTTTCTTACACTAAATGCCATAAGTCACAGCAGTGTCTGGGCTCTCCCTGCCTGCCTGTAGTTGGCTGTCATGGTTCTTCAGAGGATGTGGAGGAGTTACCCATTCTTGAATGGAGCCTTCAGTTAAGAGACCCACATGCTCACAAAAGGTGACATTTTTAAAGTGGGACCTCCTCAACTTCCATAGGCCTTTATATAAAGATCAAGGGCTGTCATGCCAAAGCTCTGGCACTTGGAGAAACTCTCCAGGTGAGGAGGGAGGAGGGAGCTGCCTGGGGTGTGGCCACAGACAGTATGCTATGTTGTTTCATCTGCTTAGAAGCAATGGAGCTAACGTCAGGCACAGGAGCAACTTCTCCACGATGCCTGCATCTCACCCCTGGAGAGACCATTTAAGAACAGTGAGTTGGGGAGAACAGGGCAACCTTTTCAGCCTGTGCCTGAATAGGGCTTAGAGTTGGTGCTCAGGAGGGTGAGGTGTAGTAGGAGGTGTACTGTTCCATTTCCTCAGTTATTTTCTTTGATTCTGGTGCCTGACATGGAGCTAGGGCTGCAGACAGCATAGTCCAGCTCCTTCCACTGAGTGACCCTCCCAGCCCACAGCATAGAGGAGCAATAAGCACAGGGCTTCTGCTGTGCAAATCAAAGGGCAGTGGCCTGTGAAGTGATATGTGTTTTTCAGGGTAACAACAACTTTTCTGTGCACTAACCCTGTGCCTTTTGACCTCTCATCGCAGGCTTGGTTCAAGATTCGGAGAGCGAAACTTAGGAAGAGTCAGAGGGAAGCAGCGAACAGAAATGCGCCACCTGCTGTCCAGCAAGAAGGTGATGTCCAGCAAGAAGGTGATGTCCAGGCGCCCCCACAGCAGTAGCAAGTTCCTCTTCTGTGAGACCCCAGAGGAGATGGATTTTCTCTTGTCTGGGCCAAGTGCTGCATCTGTGCACCCTATATCTTCTCCCCACTTTCATTAGAAATAAAGCAGCACATTTTCAGCATACGTGGTTTTCTGACACATGTGTAGAAGCAGTGTAAATTGATGTGGAAATTCTATTCATCCCAGACCACTATGATGTGTCTTGTCAGTGGATGACTTCCCTGAGCCACCGTCTAGTGTCCTGAGAGATCAGTCTTCTAAGAGCCATGCTGAGTTTAAATGACTCTTCTTTCATTTCCTCTCCCTGAAACCTCACCCATGCATCCTCACCCACATGCAGTCTTTTGGGAAACTGAAATGAGTGCAAGAAAGGCCAGGGCAAGGTCCTGTTGAGAGAACACTGTGTGCAAAGGGGCTGAGTCTCTCCCACACTGAGGTGGCCATTGATGACCCTGCACTATGAGAATGGCTCCCCAAGGAGCTTCTCTTGGTATGGGGAAGGAGACAGGTGCAAGGCCATCTCCTAGGCTCTAGGTCTGCTCAGCGTCCTCCTGTGAGGGAAGCACAGAGGATGTGGGGGCAGTTCTGTGGCTGAGGTCCTGCTGCCCCAAGAGAACCAGAGGATGCTATGCCTGGTAGCCTAGAGAGGCTACTGCCTCTTTCTGTCCCATCCCCAGACAGCACCAAATCCTCACAGGGCCCCCAGCTCAGAAGCTGCATAACTGTCGTTACTCAGAACTGGTGCATGTGGAGCACTCCTGTAACCTCAGTCAGTGGATACCTGAGCCCAGAATGACTTCCCTCTCATCTCTGTATTCACTCTCCTTTTCATTCCTCCTTTCACACAGAGCTCCAAAGTGATAGCTGTTCAGGTCCCACGACCTCAAGGAGCATTTGTGTTTCTGTGTCTACACTTCACCATTTATGGATTGTCCCATTTGCAGAATTGATTGTGTATTTCTAAATCAAGGCAAACAGAACTGCCTTAAGGGACCACAGGCAATAGAAGTAACAGAAAACCAGACAAATGCAACACTTTTGGAATATACCACTTCCCCAAAGACTGTGCTATCCTTCTGTCACTGCAGTGTCCTTGTAGCCACCTGTTGTGTCGTAAGGGCTGTGCAGGGTCCATTCCTGTGGGATCTGTGTCCAGGTGTTGCTCAGCATGTGCCTTCAGCTTCCTTCCAATGTGAGGTGAGCAGCCCAGCACAATTCTTTGCTCCAGGAAGATGATTCTGTTCTCTAGGGCCATATGCTTGCTAGAGAACTGAGATAGTGGGGGTGAGATTTTGCTTGAAAATCGCCCTGCTGCCTGAGCTGGATGCCAAAGTCCCTGCTGATCCCCGAGAAATGGGCAGTTGCAAAACTGGTGAAATCTTATTTGGTCTCTGAGATGGGCCTTGATTTCCCAGCACTAATGGCCAAATTTCTGCCTGAAGCTCCAGCCCTCACCTGTGGCCTCCACCACACTGTCTCTCAGCCCTCCACTGCTCTCTGGTAGGGACCTCTACTTCTCCCTCCCGATTCCCCCACTCTCCTGTACTCTGGACCACTCCCACTTAGCCCAGTCCTCATGCCCCCCACCTCAGCCCCATGGTCCAAAGTGAGAGGAGCTTGGAAACAGTCCTGGTCCTGTACACAGTGCCTCCCAGAACGTGAGGGGCCTGCAGGTGAGTGCAGGACCCCTGGAGTGCAGGTTCCTGCTCTACTTCCTTCATAGAGGAGACCCCTTCCCTCATGAAATGCTGCACAGGAAGGAGGATGACCCTCTTCTCACAGTGCAGCCACATGAACCCTTCAGTGGCTTCTGCTGTTGCTGTGGCCACTGCTCTTGGACACAGAGCAGAGTCATGGGGCAGAGTACTGGACCATATGTTTTCTGAAGGGCTGCTTCATTACAATAAACAGACTCGGAGGACCTGAAGGAAGTGTAGAATGATTCAATCCATTTCAAAAACAGCAGACAGTATACTTATCTAGCAGCTTGTTATGGCTTTTGTCTAGTTTTCCCCATAAAGCCTAATGTTGTTATGGGGGGATCTTCTAGAGTATGTGATTAATTTATGATTCAGTGCTGGGATTGTGGGTGTGAGTGCTGCTGGGATTAAGAGTGTGAGTGCCACACTCATCCAGATGCAGGTAGCCTGAATGCCATTTATTTTTTATTTTTATATTTTGAGGTACCAGGGATTGAACTCAGGACCTTGTGCTTGCCAGGCAAGCATTTATTCTGCTGAGCTATCTCCCTGACTCCTGAATGCAATTTAAGGGTGAGAGATTTACACTCTTTAGCCACTGTTGCCACTTTTCCTGGTCTTTTGCTCTGTTGTTCTTTGTTGTGGCCATGAACCGTTGCACTCTGCCCTGTACTACTCTGTCATGGAGCCTGCTAAGTTGAACTGAAACCTCCACAAACTGTGAGCTAAATAAACCTTTGCTTCCTTAGTTTTTTAAAAAAATTAATTTTATTTTATTTAGAAAATAAATACAAAAGCAGGAACAAAAATTAGAAACAAAGACAGAAACAGGGTAATATACAATACATATGTAACAGATTTTCAAATCAAGAAGAGATGATTAAAATTGTTGATATATTGTCTAGTTTCATCCTAAAATCTGTTGGTCAGATTAACAGATTTAGACTGGACGTATGATTGCATATTACCACTTGCTTTCAAAAAGCCTTAAATTTTTGTTCTTTTCTATTTTTCAGCATTTTTGCAAAAAAGAGTACAGTAATAGCAACACACATGTGCAAATATTGTGTAGTCTTTGTAGTATAAGAAATCAAAAGAGTTGCACTATGCTACAATACAGGTTCTCCTATGTCCTGAGTCTTTACTGATCTTGAAGGGCTAGGGCCAAAATGTTGGCTGTCATTTCAGCCCCTTTCCTTTAATTTTTTGTCTGCAATCTTGGGTTGTTAACACTCCAGAAGAGAAGCTTATTATTATTACCCTACAGCATAAGCAGTTGAACTTAATACATCTGTCTGGATATCAAACATCTTAGACATAACATAGAACAGGTATTTTCCATCAAGTATTGATATGTTGAACTTTAACTCCTTACAGAATATGAAGAAAAAATTTAAAAATATTTTAAAAATATGAATAAATAATTACATAGTTTTACACAGAAATTTAGAAATCTAAGCATGTGCACCATTGTAGCAGGACAGTCCTGTGACTTTTTTTTTCTTTTCTCTTGTTTTCATTTATTATGCTTTTTTAAAAAACAAACATTTACTTGAGAGACAATATGACAGTAATTGGTATGTCATGATAAGCACTTCATATTTGGAAGACCAGGGTAATAGGCATTCCAAGCATGGCCCTACTATTGCACATTGCTGTCTTTGGTGTGGTTGCTTGGTTTGCAGGCATCGGCATGTATGGTTAGTCAGAGTGAGAGTCCTGCCGGTTGACTGCTGGTTTCGGGAACCTTCTGAGGATTCTTGGGATCACTGCCTTTCCCATCTTGTGCGTATAGATGTATGGCTTTGCCCTTGTTGTATCATTTTAAATGTTTTTTCCATCACTACTTTGTATTCTTTAAAAATATAAAAATAAAAAAGGAAAAATGTTGAAAGTGTTTAATTTCATTTGTACAGGCTCTCACAGCTAAGAGTTTGCCTTAGATCTTGGAGGAGACGTGGGACTTGAACTTGCCAGTAATACTGAAACTGTTAGGACATTGGAAACTCTTAAAGATGGACTAAACTGCCTTTTTGAAAAAGGAATGTGCATGAGAGTTTTGGGGTCCAGGGGCGGTATGCTATGGTTTGTGTCTAGTTCTCTCTCAAAGCTTCATGCAGTCATGGGGCAGACTTTTCAAGTTTGTGATTAATTTATGATCCCACTGGGGTTATGAATCTGAGTGTTGCTGGGATGATGGGTGTGAGTACTATACCCGGCCTGGCACAGGTAGCCTGTATGCAGCTTAAGGGAGATAGACTTGGTCTCTGAAGCCACTGCTCTTTTGATTTTTGCTGCCACCATGAATGGTCATTATGTGCCATGTGCCACTCTGCCTTGGTGCCAGGTGAGATGTACTGAAACCTCCACAACCTGTGAGCTAAATAAACCTTTCTTTCCTTCATTTTTAGTGTCAAGTATTTGTCCCAGCTCAAGAGAAGGGTAACTGAGACATAGCTCTTAAGGCTGAACAGAGAAGAATATGAAGTCTGGGACCACATTGAAAGGCAAACAATGCATGCATTTCTGAAAATGCTATGTAATAGTTAAGACATGTTTACCCTAAATTATCCTGATAGCACTCCCTTGTTGTTTATCTGTGCTTCAAATGTATGCTAGAGTCCTGTGATTTTCTTCTTTTTTTCTTCATCTCTGAGGATTCAGTCCTGGGACTTTGAATTGTGTCACATGCCCTGTTTTTATTTATTTATTTTTTATTTTATTGAAGTGCAAATATCAGACAGTTTTAAGACACCTTAACAAGACAGATTTGATAAATTAATACATTGCAAACTGTTTTCATACTGTTTTGGCATTGTACAAGGTGCATACATGATATTATATTTACAGACATTATTATAGCAGATGTCTCTTATCAGTAAATTAAGAGTGTAGCTGTTTACTTATCTTATTTTTTATACCTGAATTATATCAAAAATTCAATAATTATTTTCCTAGTGGATGACCATAGTACTAGAAGCTGACATAATATCCTGTCCAGCCACCATCAGTGCAAATCTTGCCTCTCATAGGATTATGTAGAAGCGCAGCATTATCTATCCCAACTGTACTGTGTATACACACACATCATGATTTTTTCTTTCTATACCCCTTCCTTTGTCTACATCTATCAAAGGTGGGCACTCCATTGTCATTCAACTGACTTAGGTGCTTGAACTTGACAACACAATCCAACACAGTCCAGCATTCCGCAACAATAGTGAGTTATTCAAAGAAGTTGTCTACCATAGCCATTTACAGCTCAGCTTAATATTATGGCCCCACGATGTATACTTCATTTCTATATTTTTCTGTTGGATGGTTAAGACCTAGATAGAGCAAGACTTATATACCAACACATGTACTTTATGTTTCTTATGTGGTCTGTGAAGTCCCCTCAGGGTTTATTTTGTAGTCCTGTACATTATTCTGAAGATCCTTTGTCTGTGTCATCCATGTGGATGAGTCACAGCCAATGCTTGACCAGTTTGCTCTCTAGGAGAGCCTGAGAGAAAGTTTTCTCTCCATGTGACTCTCCCCAGGCACACTATAGAACTTCAATATCTTTCCTCTGTGGCTCCGTAATCTCCTTGTTCAGAAAATTTGGAGCTCAACTGAGTTTCATGATATTGCAGTACAGGTTCTCCTATGTCCTGAGTCTTCGCTGACCTTGAAAGGCTAGGGCCAAAATGTTGGCTGGCCTTGTGGCTCTTCTATTTCTCCAACTCTGATTTGTGAACTTAGGCTGTTAACCATCTAGAAGAAAAGCTGATTAGTATCCTGCAGCATATGCCATTCACTTTGCCTTATCTGACTCAATTGATTTTGGTTGTTGTTGTACGTTTCCTTTTGTATTTCTGCTTTTCGTGCCCTGTTGTTTTTACAATTTTATCCTGACATAGAGTCTCACTAATTTGCAAAGTTGCTTAGGGTGGTCTTGAACTAATGATCCCTCTACTGCAGGCTCCATGAGTGCTGGTACTCCAAGGTCTCAGGCCACATGCAGGGCTATAAGATTTTCTTAACTTTCCTGAACTTCATGTTCCTCCTTAAGAGAAGCTCCAAACTGTGCTTTCAGTTACATCGATGCCACATGTTCCCTAAAGCTTTATTGCTCACCTAGTGAAGGTGTTTCCCTTTGATAAGGGAATTGGCATTTTCCAATGTCCAAATGTTTCCATTTTCCAGTGTAAAGTTCCTAGAGTTGAAATACAAAGACAATTTGTTTCTACTGTGGCTTGAACCCTTGGCCTTAATACTCAACAGTAACCCTACCCCCTTTCCCTTTTTATTGTTGGGGCAGGTAAATAAGAAGCTGCTCATGCTGGGTTCCAATTCATGTTCCTCCTGCCTTGGCTTCTCCTAGGGCAGGGTGTCCAGGTCTGAGGTCCTATTCTCAGATACTGCTCTGATTTTCATGTCATTATTTAGGTTTATATTTAGGGTGAGAAACATGACCATGTAATGGAGTTGTTACTTTTAAAAAAAATTATGTATTTGGCACTATGCAGCTCACACTTGTTGTGATCCTCCTGTTTTCAGCTTTCCAGGGTAGGGATTACAGGCATATGCCACCACACCCAGACTTGGTAACTTGCTCAGTGCACTTGTGGATGGAGCAGGCATGGCACACAGTACCAGGGATTGAACCCTGATCCCTGTGTTTGCCTAAGCAGGTGCTTAGTCTGCTGATCTATCTCGTCAGCCCCATTGTGCTCTTATTGTGATAGGTTATGGAAGTTTCTCTTCAAACCTTCATCTCTCTCTGGTGTGCTCCGTTTATTATAAGTGATGGGGTTGGTGGTGCTATTAAATTATTTTCTTTGTGTGTTTCTCTTCCATTCAGCGGGGTCTTTTGTTTATGTAGGGAGAATGAAACTACTGTGCTGTAGTGCAGGTAGTGAAAAGTTTCGGATCCCTGAGGGGGTAGTGTGGAAACTTGAGGAGCATTCTTACAAGATCATTGAACAGAGTCCTAAAGCCTTCTTTGGTGAAATATAAAGAGTTAGAAATTGTGACTGAATTATGACCAGGCAATGAGTCATTTGTGATACTGTGCCAAGGGGTGCTTTGCACCGGGAAGGTTCCACTGGAATGGACATGCTATACAGCTCTGGAGCAGACTGACAGTTGCAGCTGCATTCTCACTGCTCATGGGTCTTTGAATTGAAAGTCAAATTATTTGTGGGAGTTACACTACAGATTCAGATGTAATGGATAGGGAAATAAGAAATGCTAGGGAATATTATTTGCTTAGCCCTTTGTGGTTTCAGGCAATACCTGAAGCAATGAGTTGAGTGTTGGAGAGAGGTTATGGGTAGTTGTTCCTAGTAAAATAGATTCTGTGAGAGTAGATGCCATTATTTGGTGTGGGTCAATTTTTATGTGCTTGTAAGTGGTGACTAACTCATGGGAAGGATCCATAATGGGTGGAAACAGCTGAGGCTTTTCAACAATGTCACTTCTTGGTGGTAAGCCATTAGACTGAACCCTACTTCCAGGTAAAGCCTAGAAGAGATGTGTGCAAACAATGCGAGGACAGGGAACAGGATTATGTGAAGGAATTTATGGCAATAACACTGGTAGAGATAAAGAAACCCACACATGTGCTGCCCATAGTGAGGCACTGAGCTGAGGTCACCCAAAGGTGTTCATTCTTGTTCATATTTTTTAGATTAGTGTTTACTTATTTAGAGATGTAAATGAGTTTTTATGTTTTATTTACAATGTTATTTTATTTGGAGGAGTAAAACCAAGAGCAAGAAAAACAAAAGCAAAGACAGAAACACTGTAAAAAATAGCAATACATATAAGAACAGCTGATTAATAGTGATTGATATATTATGTATTTTTATCATCAAAACTATTACTCAAATTAACAGATATAGTTATGCAAGTGGGACATATGATTGAATATTACCACATGCTTTCAAGAAATCTTAAATTTTTGTTCTTGACTCTTAAATTTATTTTAAAAAGAGTATAGTAGTAATTGATATGATGTTAGACCAGGTCTATCACAATGCACTAAGCTAAAGTGAAAATGAATTAAAGATCTAAACATTAAAACAGAAACACTGAATCTCTTGGAAGAGAATGTATGTGGAAATCTTATAGACATAGAGGGTAAGGACAAAAATAAAACTGCACGGGAAATACTTGAAAGGTTTGACAAAAGGGAACTCCTCCTATTGAGGAGTTTCTGCACGTCAAAAGAAATTGCCAACAGAGTGAAAAGACAACATACAAATTTGGAAAAAAATCTTAATTAATAATCACTCAGACAAAGGTCTTCTATCTACAATATATAAAGAACTAAAACTTAGTTCTTAACTAAATTTAAAATTTATTTTTTTAAATTTATTTATTTATTTACTCTTCATCCATTTTTAAAAATTAATTTTATTGAGAAAGAAAAGGCATGTTTGCATCTTGTACTATGAGTAACTACTACAAAGACAACAATATGCAATATATTAATTATTGAAGCTGTCCCATTAATCATTTTGAAACTGTCTCATTGTTATTTGTGTCTCAATAAAACTAATAAAAAAGAGAAAGAAATAGTAATAAGACAGTTTCAAAACAGGTTAGTAGGACAGTTACAATAATTAATACATTGTATATTATTGTCTCCATAGTAGTTATTCATATTAAAAAATGCAGACATGATATCTTGTCCAAACACTATTAGTATAAATTTTTCTTTTCATTGAACTAAGAGAAAGTAGCTGTATATCAACCCTATTTTGTATAAAGATAGTTTTTTTTTCAGTAAACTATGGACCTTCATTCATATCCCCCTTTTTTGTTTAGTTTTGTCAGAGATGGGTGTTCCATTGCCATTCATCTATTGTAGGTGTGTGAATTCATCAAAATAATCCAACATAGTCCAATAGCCCATAATACTAGTGGTTTATTCATGGAACTGGCAATGTCAGAATTTGTTGACTTGAGCCTTGCACAGCTCAACATATTAATATGGCTTTACTTTTTATACCTCATGTTTACACTTTTCTGCTGGATGGTTAAACCGAGATAAAGCAAGACATATATAACAAGAAAAGTAACTTTTGGATCTGCCGAAGTCAATCAAATCCTCTCAGGATTTGCCCTGAAACCCTGTACTGCAGTTTGTAGATCTTTTGTCAGTGTCAGCCATGTGGATGAGTCACGGCCACTGCTTGATCAATTTGCTCTCTGTGAAAGCCTGAGAGAATGTTTTCTCTCTAGGTGACTCTCCTTAGAGGGACCCAAAATTTAAAGACTCAATCCAAAAATAGGCATCTGATATGAAAATGAACACTTATTTTTTTTTTATTTTTAATTATGAACACTTCTTAGAGGAAGAAAATCAAGTGGCAAATTAAAACAACATCCAGATACCATCTCACCCCAGAAAGAATGATTATCATAAATCAATTAACAACAAATATGGAGATGGAGAGGAAAAAGGTCTCTTCACCACCGCTTGTAGGAATGTAGACTGGTATAACTATTATGGAAATCAGTGTGGAGATTCCTCAAAAAACTACGACCAGAAATTCCATTCAATCCAGCTCTCCCCCTTCTGGGAATTTTACTAAAAGAAACAAAAACATCATTTCAAAGTGGTATATGTGCACTTATGTTTATAGCAGCACAATTTGTGATAGCCAAATCTTGGATACAACCAAAATGCACATTTACTGCAGAATGGTTGAATAAGACGTGGCATTTTTATGCAATATAGTATTATTCAGCTATAAAAGAAAACAAACTCAAAGCCTTCATAGATAAGTGGCTGCAACTTGAGGCTATACCCATAAGTGAAACAAACCAGACCCACATGTGCAAATATCATATTGACCCTAATGTAAGAACTCAAAAGAAAAAATAAAAACTGAAAGGTATAAAAGACACAGTTAAATGGAAAGAAACAGACCTTAGGGATTAAAGAACAAAAAGAGAAAGGAGAAGTTAGGAAATAAGGTTGGGCCATAACCATACATGTGTATATACAAGATGGATAAGGCAATAGTCCTAAGAATTTCCTCCTAGATTTTGAAAACAGCAGTTAATGGGTGGAATTGTTACCCTGACTAACTTTCTGAACTCAGCATCTACACTGAGGACAGCAATGTTTAATACTAAAACCATGCTTCAAGCACCTGTCATTTTGGTCTTCTAAATGTGTGCCATTTCTAACTTCTGTGATATTGATCAAGGTCAGAAAGCTGGGTTCCCCTGAGTGTGAGGATGATACGTGTACAGCACCCAGCCACTAGGGCGCGATGAGAACACTGAACAACACGGATGCAAACTTTGCAGAAGAAGCCTACTGTGAAAGGGAAACCCTACTTCATTTAGAGATCTTTCTGCCTCTCTCTCCTAGAGTTCTGTGATTATCTCTTGGCTATTTACATCGAGTTTCACAGTGCTCAGTACACAAATATTTCAACTCTTGGGTTAAGCTTACACCTAAGAAGCTTGTTCTTATTAATGCCATTGTGACATCGCTTCCTATATTTCTCAGATAGCGCACTGCCAGTGCACAGCAATGCTGCTGTTTCCTGCAGCTGATTATCTGTGACTTCCTTGAATTTGTTCATTATTTCTAAAAGCTTTTATTGTTAATGTCATTAGGGTGTGTTACATGCAAAATCTTATAATCCCTGAGTAGATATGGTTTTCGTTCTTCCATTCCATTTTATGTGAATGGCTGCTCTTCCTTTTTTGCTGAAATGCGCTGGCTAGGACTTGTAGCATTATGGTGCACTGATGCAGGAAGAGACAGCTTGTGTGTGTCAGCAATTTTCAGAGTGTTCTGGCACTATGATCCTGCTCTGGGCTTTGTGCATGGCCTTTCTTTAGTCACACTGCTAATTACTTGAGGGATTTGTATTTTATTTATCATGTGAGTGTGTTATTTTCCCTGTCACATTGGGTACTAAACCGCAGGTCTTACATCTGCTATGCAAGAGATCTTCCATGTACTAGTCCCAGGGACTATTTAAAAATCTTTGTTTGACACGCAACCTCACCTAGTTACCAAGCCACACCTCAAACTCCAAATCTTCCCGCCTCAGCCTCTTCAGTAGATCGGATTAAAGGCCTGCACTGCTGTGATAATATAATGAAGTATGTAGGACAGAACAGTGTTTTCTGGATTTTTGAAATCAATGGATTGATCAGGACAATGAGTACATGTGAAAGATTAACTTTGATTCCTTGGACAGAATGAAGTAAAAGAAAAAAAGAGACCAAGGACAAAGGAAGTGCTCAGGGAGCTCAAGCAGAACAAGGCTATTTGAGGAAAAGAGCAAGATGTGTCCCATCAGGCAGAACACAGCTCTGCAAAAGCAAGGGGACAGTGGCCCAATGGCATTGTCAACCATCCTTTTCTGTCTACTTTGATAGTTGATGCACTTGTTTCCACTAAGTCTTTTGGTATAAGGCTGGTGTGAGGTGCCAGGTTTACCATGTTCTACTATCTGAATGCCAATACAGGGTGAAGTTCTTTGCTTGATTCCATGTAAGGCTCCAGGACTGCAGAGGTGTGCTCCTGGTGTGTGTTCCCTCAAGATAAGCTGCACCTAAGGGCTGCAGCCAACTTGCCATGCCCTTGCCTGCTACTCTACCACCACAACAGGTAAGGGTGTTGAATTTTGTCTAGTGGTTTCTCCCCATCAATACATAGGGTGGCCCACTTTGGTGGTATACAGCAGGAAGGATTTGAGCCCAGCTGCCAAACCCAAGGCAGGTCTAGCCATATGACTTCAAATTTAGTACAACTAGACCCAAGGAGCTGAGGTGTACTACTAGGACACTGGGACATAGGCTGAGACCCAGACCCACAGTGAGGATTCTCTTGGCTCAGAGGTGACAAGACTCCAAGTACATCAAGGGGAGGAGCCTAGAAAGAACTCAAGGGAACTAACCTAAATACTAATTTTCAGGTTATTATCTGTTTTGTTATATAGCTATAATATTTGCTCCTGTGGTCTAAAGTACAAACACAATACTTACAATAGTTTGTCTATTTTTGAATTTCACAACCTGTTATTAGTGTTATTAACTGTACTATTGTGTAATTGTACTATTGTACCATATCGTGTTAACCACATTTTCTCACTTGGGTAATAATTTTGGGAGACACTTGGGTAATAACCTCACCAAAGCCCTATATTGAAGGACAGAGGACAGTGTGAAACAGAAGCCAATTATCTCACTCTCAATCAGTAGAGAAGGGAAAATCTCAGGACAGACACAAAAGAAGAATCTCTGACACAGAAGAGATACCTAAAGACCAGATCCTTTACAGTGAGGTTTTGATTGCAGTGATACAGCTACCTACTGTCAAACTTTTAGAAAAAGGATCACAGAAATCAAAATGAATAGTTCTGTCTGAAATACAAAATGACAAAAAGAAGGAACAAAATGCAATCTCAGGTCTCAAGAACACCCAGAACAAATATAGGAGACATCAGCATAGAAGAAATTGGAAGTCACACACCTGAAGTCTCTCAAAAAATAGCAACTGAAGTAAAGAAACAACTACAGAGGGGTAAAGAAGAATCATGTCAGAATTAATCTCCAGGTAAAAAAAAAGAAATGACAGAAAAATTATGTAACTCTTGAATGTGTAATATAGGAAAGAAAGAATGCATGAAGCAGATTCAAGGAGGCATATAGAAAATTAAAAAGTTGATTAAAGGTAGCCAAAACCATTTAAATGAAAGTGACTTTAGATCTTGAAACCAGTGTTGCAACTAATGACCAGGAAAGGAAAAGTCTCTTAAAAACATAAAGATCCAGGAAATAACAATTCAACAGCTGCAAGATTGTGACAGATGAATGACATAAGACTAATAGGCATCAATGAGAAAGAAGGAGTGAACACAAACAACATAAAAGCAATATGAGCAGAAATAATACTGAAAAAACTTCTCAAATATGGGGAAACAATCAGACATTTAATTAAGCAAGGCATACAGAACTTCAAATACTATCAACCAAATTAAAACTATACCCAAGGATATAGCAATCAAGTTCCCAGCAGGAAAAACATACTAAAAGGGCCAGTGGTAGAGCTCAGTGGACTAAGTGCCTGTTTAGACAAGCACAGGGACTGGGGTTAGATCCCCAGCACCACATGCATGCTGGTCCCACCCCCAGGGCACGCTGAGTCAGGGGCTGAGTCTAGGCATAAGGGAGCAAGCCTGTAATCCCAGTGTCTGGAGGTTGAAAACTTGAAAAGCACTATGAATCTGAGCTGCCCAGGGGGACCCTGTACCAAGTACATACATTTTTTAAAAAAGGAAAACCATACTAAAAGCTGCTAGAGAAAAGAAACAGATCACATTTAAAGGAAATCCCATGAGAAAAACGAATTTCTCTTGAGAAACCATCAAGTCAAGAAGAGCATGGAGTGAAGTCCCACAAGAAGACAAATTCTAAACCAGAGTGATATACACTGCGAAACTCTCTTTCAAGTTTCTTTTTTAAAAATTAATTTTATTGAGAAAGAAATAGAATGAGACAGTTACAAAACAGGTTAGTAGAATAGTTACAATAATTAATACATTGCATACTGCTGTCTTCATAGTAGTTATTCATAGTAGAAGATACAGACATGATACCTTGTCTGAACACTATTAGGACAACTCTTTCTTCTCATTGAACAAAGAGAAAGTAGATGTATATCTAGGCTAAGTATTGGTTAACAACTTAAGTTTGCAGACCAAAATATTAGAGGAAAAGAAGGGCTACAAGGATAGCTAACATTTTGGCCCTAGCCCTTCAAAGTCAGTGAGGACTCAAGACATAAGAGAGTCTCTATGGTAACATCCTGCAATTCAGCGGTGTCCCAAATTTTCTGATCAAGGAGATTATGGGGCCACAGAGCAGTGATTGACGATGTAGGGTGTGCCTAACGAGAGTCACCTAGAGAAAAAACATTCTCTCAGGCTTTCACAGAGAGCAAATCAGTCAAGCAATGGCCATGACTCATCCACATCGCTGACACTGACATAGAATCTACAAACTGGCGCAGGGTTCCAGGGTAAATCCTGAGAGGATTTGACTGACCTTATCAGATACAAAAGCTACAATCCTTCTTATATAGGTCTTGCTTTATCTTGGTCTTAACCATGCAGCAGAAAAGTATAAAAATGAAGTATAAGAAGTAAAGCCATATTATTATGCCAAGCTGTAAAAGACTCAAATCAACAACTTCTGACATTGCCAGTCATAAAGAAAGCCCAATACTATTATGGACTACAGGACTATTTTGAAATATTTTGCTGAAATCACAGATCTATAATATTCATCTATTTATTCATTTAGTTTTTGCAGAAGTGGTGATTGAACTCAGGCCCTTGCACTTGCCACGGAAGTGTATATTCTACTGAGCCCTCTCACTGGCCCCCACCTATAATATTTAAATGACTAAAGAAAAAAGGGGGTAAAACTGAATGACTATTTTGTATCTGTATATTCAAAATAGTTAAGATAGATATACAGCTACATTCTCTTAATTCAATGAATAGGGATTTGTTCTAATAGTTTTTTTTAAACCATCAATATGTTTTTATTCAATTATCATTTGAAACCAGTATAAATTTGCACATATCATATCCCATTTTATTTTTCAGATACAAGAAGATCTTGTATTCCGGTTCAAAATACATTTTGATACATCAGTGCATTAACCTGGACAATTAAACTGTTTCATTAGTTATTGTAATTCATCTAAGTCAGATCTAACAGTGAGAGGTTATTTTGTCTCTAATTCAATTTAGTATTGTTGATTGTCTCCATTAGTTATGTATTACCAAATGATTGTCAAAAGCTTCACCACGATGAAGATTAAATGGGAAAAAAGTGAGATGAAAGACCATACCTTTATTAAAACAACAAAAGGGAACATTATAGCAAGGCTTGCCAAATGTTTTCTGTACAGAGATAGTAAAGATTTAAATTATTTTATTTTATTGAAGAACAAAAACAATGAGACAGTTTCAAATCAAATTAATAGGACAGATTCAACAATTAATACATTGCACATTGCTTTTGTCGTGGCTATTTGTTGTATAAGGTGCATACATGATACTCTATCTACAAACACTATTAGAGCAGATGCCTCTAATCAATGATTTAAGAGAATGTAGCTATATACCTATCTTTTTTTAAAGCTAAATTATAGTACAGTTTCAATAATTACTATTTTTTACATTGTTATCTTCCTAGTGGTTATCCATAGTACAAGAAGCAGTCAGGATATCCTGTCCAAACACTATTACCGCAAATTTTTCTTCTCATAGAATTATGCAAACATACTGCATATTTATTCTAACTGTACTGTTTATGCAAACACAGAATGGTTCTTCCTTTGTATCCCCCCTTTTTTGTTGTTTAGTCCTATCAAAGATGGGTATTCTATTGTCATTCAATTATTATAGGTTCTAGAATTCAGTGAAGCGATCCAACACAGTCCACTAGTCAAAAATAATAGTGGGTTATCCGAAGAAGTTGTTGACTAGAGTCATTTACAGCTCAGCTTATTATTATGGCCTTATTTTATATATCTCATTTTTATGCTTTTCTGCTGGATGGTTAAGACAGAGATAGAGCAAGACCTATATACCAAAAAATGTAACTTTTGTATCTGAAGAGGTCAGTCAAGTCCCTTCAAGGTTTATGCTGTAACCCTTTACCTCACTTTGTAGATCCTTTGTCTGTTTGAGCCATGTGGATGAGTCATAGACATTGCTTGACCAGTTTGCTCTCTGTGAGTCTGAGAGAAAGTTTTCTTTCCATGTGACTCTCCCCAGGCACACTATACTTCATCGATCACATTTCTCTGTAGCTCCATAATCTCCTTGATCAGAAAATTTGGGGCACAGCTGAGTTCCATGATGTTACAGTACAGGTTCTCCTATGTCCTGAGTCTTCACTGACCTTGAAAGGCTATGGCCAAAATATTGGCTGATCTTGCAGCCCTCCAATTTCTCCAATTTTTGGTCTGCAAACTTAGGTTGTTAAACCTCCAGAAGAGAATCTGATTATTACTCTGCGACATATGCAGTTCAGTTTATCCTACCTGACTAATTTTAGTTGCTGTTATACATTTCTATTTGTATTTCTTCTTTTGCTTTCTTATACTAGGGAGACTATACAATATTTGCACATGTGTGTCTGGTTTATTTCACTTATGGGTATATGTTCAAGTGGCATCCACTTCAATATAAATGCTTCAAGTTTATCATTCTTTATAGTGGAGTAATACTCCATTATATAGAAATACAACATATTTTTCAACCATTCCTCATGTGACAGACATCTTGTTTGTTTCGAAGATTTTGCTATCACAAATTGTGCTGCTATAAACATAGGTACACATATATCACTATAATATGATGTTTTCAATTCCTCCGGCAAAATTCCCAGTAAGGGATAGCTGGCTTGAATGGGATTTCTAGTCCTTCTTTTGTGAGGACTCTCCACAATGGTTGTACCAGTCTACATTCCCACCAGCAGTGGAGAAGTGTTCCCTTTTTCCTACAGCTTCTCCAACGTTTGTTGTTGGTTGATTTCTTTATGATAGCCATTCTTTCTGAAGTGAGATGGTATCTCAGTGTGGTTTTAACTTGCATTTCATGGATGGCTAGTGATGCGGAGCATTTTTTCATATACTTATTTGCTTCTTTAATTTCATCCTCTGAGAAGTGTGTATTCATCTCAGATGCCCATTTCTGGATTGGTTCTTTAAATTTGAAGGCCCTAATATATCTTAGTCCTTTATAAATTCTAGAGAGCAGACCTTTGTCTGAGTGCTTATTAGTTAGGATTTTTTCAAAATTTTTGAGTTGTCTTTTCACTCTGTTGACAATTTCTTTTGTTGTGCAGAAACTTCTCAATAAGAGTTGATCCCAGTTTTTGACTCTCTCAAGTGTTTCCCATGCAAATATATGTTTGTCCATGAAATCTTTGCCTACCCCTATGCTTCAAGAGTTCCTCCTATTTTCTCTTCCAGGAGATTGAATGTTTCTGTTTTAATGTTTAGATCTTTATTTCATTTTGACTTTTGGTTAGTGCATGGTAATAGACCTGGGTCAATTTTTAGTTTTCGCCATGTAGGAAGCCAGGTTTTCCAACACCATTTGTTAAAGAGGCTATCTTTCTTCCAGTAAGCTTGTTTGGCCCCTTTGTCGAAGATCAGGTGTGAAGAACTTCTAATCTATTCCACTGAACTTCAGGTCTATTTCTTTGCCAATACCATGTTGATTTTATCACAGTAGCTTTGTAGTATAATTTCAAGTGAGGAATTCTGATGCCTCTTGCCTTGTCTTTGTTGGCCAGGACTGCATTTGCTATTCTAGGTCTTTCATGGTTCCAAATATATTTTATTTCTAGATCTACACCTAGATTTCTCTAGGTCTCGGAAAAATGTTGGTGGCAGTTTGATAGGGATTTGGATTGCAAGCTTCTGGAGGTATATCAACAGTTACTGGAACTCCCACAGTTTTTATATTTTGACAATTCACTGTTATAAAATTCCCTTATAGGATTCCTTACGTTACATCTTATAAGTTATGTTATAACCTACAGGTATTTTCATATGACTCTAGTATATTTCTCATTTTTCCTTTAATTTCATTTGCGATCTGTTGATTATTAAAATGATGTTGTTCAATTTCTATAATTTACACAATTCCCCTGCTTCTATTCTCATTGACTTATACATTGATATGATAATGTGCCTTTCAATATCAGCAAAGACTCAGGACACAGGAGAACCTGTAGTGTAACATCATGAAACTCAGTTGTGCCCCAAATTTTCTGATCAAGGAGATTATGGA
This sequence comes from Ctenomys sociabilis, assembly GCA_004027165.1. Classification (NCBI taxonomy): domain Eukaryota; kingdom Metazoa; phylum Chordata; class Mammalia; order Rodentia; family Ctenomyidae; genus Ctenomys; species Ctenomys sociabilis. Next base: position 87,148 of record PVKA01002393.1, read on the forward strand.
GCCATAGAGGAAAGAGATTGAAGTTCTATAGTGTGCCTGGGGAGAGTCACATGGAGAGAAAACTTTCTCTCAGGCTCTCACAGAGAGCAAACTGGTCAAGCATTGGCTGTGACTCATCCACATGGATGACACAGACAAAGGATCTACAGAGTAAGGTACAGGATTACAAGATAATCTCTGAAGGGATTTCACTGACCTCATCAGAAACAAAAGCGCCATCTTTTGTCATATAAGTCTTCATCTATCTTGGTCTTTACCATCCAAGAGATGAGTATAAAATTGAGGTATATAATGCGGGGCCACAATAATAGGTTGACCTGTAAATGGCTATGGTTGACAACTTCTTCAGATAACTCACTATTGTTGTGGAATGCTGGACTGTGTTGGATTCTGTCACCGAGTTCAGGCACCTAAATTGGTTTAATGACAACGGAGTGCCCATCTTTGACAGGTCTAGGCCAAAAAAGGGGTATAGAAAGGAAGAATCATGATGTGAGTGTATAAATAGTACAGTTAGGATAAATATGCCGTGCTTCTGCATAATTCTACGAGAAGCAAGATTTGCACTAGTAGTGGTTGGGCAAGATATTATGTTGGCTTCTAGTACTATGGACAATCACTAGAGAGATAACAAGGTAGAAATTATTAATTATTGAATCTGTGATATAATTCAGGTATAAAAAATAAGATAAGTATATAGCTACACTCTCTTCATTCATTGATTAGAAACATCTGGTATAATAATGTCTGTAAGTGTAATATCATGTATGCACCTTGTACAATACCAAAACATTACGAAAGAGTTTGCAATGTAGTAATTTATCTGTTAATTTGTCTTGAGACTGTCTCATTGCTATTTGTTCTTCAATAAAATAAATAAAAATATAAGTTATCTCTTGTTTTTTTCCCCCTAAACCAAGGGTTAATACCTTTCTTTCTCTGATGTCATCAGTGTTGGCTTGAGTCCAGTTTGTCTCAAAATAACATAGTTACTCTAGATTCACACACACTTTGTGAAATGTTGATTTACTTTTTTTAAAAATCATGCTCAGTGCGACCTCGGAGTTATCAAAATGGGTACAGTTTGAATCACTTTAAAGAGGGTTCACTCATAAGTACCTGTTTGAAACCCACTCTCCGGAGTTAGCTAAACATGTGGGTGTAAATGGTTATTTCTTTGGTTTTGACTTTTTCTCCCTCTTTTTCTTTTTGGTGTCAACAACAGCACTGAACACCACACACATATAGGTCAAGGGCTCTACCACAGTGTTACATCCACAAACTCAAATTCACAAATATTAGAATATGGAAATAAACTGCCAAGGAAAATACTCTGAACACCTAATTGCTGTCTAAATCAATTAAGAGTGATGAGGGAAAGCAGCTAAAAATGTTAATTTCTGGTCTTTGTGGAAGTGATAGACAAGGAAGCCCACAATTTAAACTTTTATGCATGGAGTGCAACCTCCATGTGAAAATATTGTCCAAATGCTCAGAATCTGGTGGCTGTACAGCACAGGACTACATGCTTTGGAAATTCAGTTAGATCGAAGATAGCAAAAAGAGTAGTGTGGAATGAATTTGGTGTAACCTAAGAAACAAGAAAAGGACATAGAAAATTGCCATCAAAAGTTGTTATAAAATTTCATTTTTATAAGAAAGTATATTTGTGTATTACTAAAATGAATCTTCTTTGAGTTTTTCCATTTTGGGGAATTTTTCCTCCTTGCTCTCCTGTTGCCCTCCCCAGGGGCAGGGTGATTTGGCCCAGGGCTCTCTACCTGTCTTTGGGCTCAGCAGGCCAGGCTTCAGGATGCCAGCACAGCTTCATTGTTGATTTCCCACAGGACTTGCTGCTGCCTCTGTCCTGACAAATCCAGTGGGCCGTCATCACCTAGGTGACCAGCTCTGCCACCTGCTTTATTGTGCAGGGTACTGGCCTGCTGAGCTGTGCACCTCTTCATTCTGCCTAGAGCAGGAGACAGTGTGCACAACAGGTGCAGTAGCAGCAGCGTCCCTGCCACAGGTCCAGCAGCTTGGATCCACTGCCTAGAGCTAGGACAGGGGGCTGTGCCATGCGATAAGGAGGGCAGCAGGAGGCGATGGAGAGGGCATGGTTCTCAAGTGCTATGCTGTGGGAAATTGCAACAGAGCTCCTGCAGGGAACCCTGCCAGGTCCAGACAGAAAAGCTTTCTTGGAATATTTTCTAAATACAGAAAGGTATGCTTGTCCTTTGGTGGGGTACTATTCACAATAGACAGGATCTATGGATTAGTATGGTGGTGTTGCCCTAGTTTGCAGCATAGATTTGTGCCTGTCTTCATTTTGAGTACAGGAAAACTTCTCTGAGCATTATTTGTTCCAGAAACATGCTTGGAATTCAAAGCACTTATATGTTGAAGCAAATTTCCTCACAGTAAATAAAGAAATGTCAGACCTATTCATAGGAAAATGAATCTAATATTCTAGTTTGAAAGAGAATGTTACACAAAATACAAGCCATAAATAAATCAACAATGAACCCGCACCTCCCTTTGAAAACCTTCCTGTGTAGTGTAAAAGAGCTGATAGCAAGGTTGTATGTAGTGCAGTGGTGCTGAAAATGCTCTCCACCCCATCCCCAGCCAGTAGACTTCAGATTGTTAGCTGCCCAGGTAATAGTTCCTGTTCCAGTTGCGGTTCCTCCTGTCTCTTGGACAGGGCTGGGATGCATACGTGCTCTGTAGGATGCACACTGTAGAAACCAATGCCCAGGTGACAACCATAGTGCTTCTGTGCTTCCGGCTTGCTTATCCAATATACTCATTAGATCACCAGACATCAGGGCCTGATAGTCTGGAAATGATCCAGGGTTGTCATGCCCAGGCTCTGGCACTTGCAGAAACTCTCCAAGTGAGGAAGGTAGGAGCAACCTGCCTGGGGTGTGGCCACAGTCAGTATGCTATGGTGCTTCATGTGCTTAGAAGCCATGTATCAGGTACAGGAGCGTCTTGTCTCCTAGGCCTGCATCCCACCCCTGGGAGAGATCATTCAAGAGCAGTTAGGTGGGAAGGGCAGAGGACACCTTGTCACCCTGTACCCAAACAGGGCTTAGAGCTTGTGCTCATGAGGGTGAGGTGCAATAGGAGGTGTGATGTTCTGTTGCTCAGTTATTTTCTTTAATTCTGGCCCCTGACATGGAGGTAGGGCCATGGGAAGCATAGTTCAGCACCTTCCACTGAGTAACCCACAAAGCCCACAGCCTAGAGGAAGTATAAGCACAGGGCTTCCGTTGTGAAAATCAAAGGCCAGTGGCCTGTTAAGTGACACGACAGGATTCTCACTCTGACAGTGAGTCTGCTGTGCACTAACCCTGTGCCCTCACAGGCCTAGTTCAAGATTCAGAGCCAAATACAGGGGGAGTCAGAAGGAAGCAGTACACAAAGATGCGCCACCTGCTGTCCAACATGAAAGTGACATTTAGGCACCCTTGCAGCAGGAGGAAGTTCCCTTTTCTGAGTCTTCAGAAGAGATGGGATTTCGTCTTGCTTGGGCCAAGTGCAGGTGTTCGTGCCACGTATGCGTTCTCACCACTTAGGTTAGCAATAAAGTAGTGATTTCTCAGTATGTGTGCTTTTCTCACCTTTGTAGAGTAGCAATGTAAGTTGAAATGGACATTCCATACATCCAAGACTGTAATGAGGTCTCCTGTCAGGAGAGGACTTCCCAGAGTCGCCATCTAGTGCCATAGAATCAGTCTTCTAAGAGCCATGCTGAGTTTAAAACACACTTCATTAAATCTCTCTCCCTAAAAACGTCCATGGCATCCTCACCTGCATGCTGTCATTTGCGGAACTGAAGTGTGTGCCAGCAAGGCCGGGGCACCGCCCTGGTGAGTGGACATTGTGTGTACATGGGGTTGGGTCTCTCCCATGCTGCAGAGGTTAGTGGTGACCCTGCATTGGGAGACCAGCTCCCCAAGATGCTGGTCCTGGTCAGGGGGCAGGCGCAGAGTCATCTGCTCTGTTCCAGGTCTGCTTAGCGTCCTTCTGGCTGGCTAGCACAGAGGATTCTGGGGGTGCTTTGGGGGTGCAGGTCCTGTTGTCCCAAAGGAACCACAGGAAGCCATCTCTGTGAGCCCAGAAAGGCTGCTGCCCTTTTCTGTCTCATCCCCAGACAGCACCAAACCCTCACAAGCCCACCAGCTCAGAAGCTGCGTAACTGTCCTCCCTCAGGACTGGTGCACATGGAGCACTCTGTGACCTCAGTCAGTGGAGCTAAGAAACACAGAGTGACTTCTGTCTCATCTCTGCATTCACTCTTCTTTTCATTCTTCCTTTCACACTACGCTCAATAGTGATAGCTGTTCAGGTCCCATGACCTCGAGGAGCATTTGGGTTTCTGTGTCTACTCCTTGCCATTTTGGCATTGTTCCATGTGCAGAACTGACAGTGTATTTGTAAGCAAAGGTGAACAAAATTGCCTTAAGGGACCACAGGAACTAAAGTAACTACAATCCAAACAAATTTATACCTTTTGCAATGTAGCAGTTCACCAAAGACTGTGCTATCCTTGTGCCACTGCAGGGTCCCACAGTTTCCTTCGGGTCACCTGGTGTGTCATAAGGGTTGTGCACGGTCCACTCTTGTGGGCCCTGTGTCCAAGTGTTGCTCAGCACCTGTCTTTAGCTCCTTTCCAATTTGAGGTGAGCAGCCCAGGACAATTCTTTGCTCCAGGATGATGCTACTGCTCTGCAGGAACAATGCCTTGCTGGAGAATGGAGACAGTGGGGTGAGATTGTGCTTGTGTATTGCCCTGCTGCCTGGGCATAAGGTGTTCTCTGAGCTGCTGAGCTGGGTGCCAGAATCCCTGCTGAGTCTGGAGAAAGGAACAGTTGCAAGATGGTGAAATTTTGTTTGGGCTGTGAGATGGGCCTTGAGCCCTGAACTCTAATTCCCAACCTTACTCCCCAGAGCCCCAGCCCTCTACTGAGGCCTCCACATCCCACTCTGTCACACCTCCTCTGTCCTCTGTTCTGAACCCCCACTTCTTCTCTCTCCAATTCCCACACTCTGCTGCACACTGGCCCACCACTCTAACCCAGCCCTCATGCCCGCTACTCCAGCACCACACTCCAAAGTGAGAGGAGCTTGAAAGCATTCCTGGGCCTATGCACAGCACCTCCCAGCATGTGAGGGTCCTGCTGGTGAGCATGAGTGCTGGACCCCTGGGGTGCAGGCTCATCCTCTCTTTCTTTCTCAGGGCAGACCCCTTCCCTGCATGGTTGCAGATGAAATGCTGCACAGGAAGGAGGATGACCTTATTCACACAGCACAGCCACATGAACCCCTCTATGGCTTCTGCTGGGTTGTGGACATTGCTCCTGGACACACGAAGAGGAGTCATGGGGCAGGGTCCTGGATCAAGATTTTCCTGAAGTCTTCCTCCACTCCAGGAAAAACATGAGGGAGACCTGAAAACAGGCATGAAAGATTCAATACATTTCCAGACCAGTAGACAGTGTACTTACCATACAGCTCTTAGGGCTGAGCAGAGAAGAATGCAAGGACTGGAACCACATGTTCTTAACCACCAGGACTTAACCATTGTATAGGAAGTGATTATGAGACAAACAATGCATGAATGTCTCATAATCACTTCCTATACAATGGTTAAGACATGTTTCCCCTAAGTCATCCTTTACATTTACACCGAAAGAGCCCCATCATTGTTTATCTCTGGTTCAAACTTATCCTAGCATCCTGTGTTTTTCTTCTTTTTTTTTCAGCGCTGGGACTTGAACCTTGGGACGTTGACCTGAGCTACATGTAAATGCAAGAGTTCCTCTTACATTTTTATCCTGAGACAGGGTCTCTCTAACCTTCTAAGGTGCTCAGGATGGTCTTGAACTTCTGATCCTGCCTCCATCAGCCTCCCAGAGTGCTGTGCCTACAGAGCCTGAGGCACAAGCAGGGTTGTAACATTTTTGCTTACATTCTCGAGCTCTATGCTCTTCCTTTTTACTTTTGCAGAACCAGGGATTGAACTCAGGCCCCTGCGCTTGCCAGGGAAGTGCTTATTCCACTGAGCCCTCTCCTTGGCCTTCTGTGCTCTTCCTTAAGAGAAAGTATAAACTGCTCCTTCAGTGAATTCAGGGCCAGGTGCTGCCTAAAGCTTGATCTCTTACCAAGTGAGTACGTTTCCATTTTGCTAAGAGGAGGGGCATATTCCAGTGTTGGTCAGCAATGTCCTAGAGTTGAAATACAAGGACACTTTGTTCGGACTGAAGCTTCAACCCTTGGCCTACATACTGACCTGAAACCACAGGCCCCTGCAGTTTTCACTGTTTAGGCAGGATCTTGCTAAGTTACAAAGCTTCCCCTGCTGGGTTCCAGTTGGTGATCCTCCTGCCTCAGCCTTCTGCAGTGCAAGGCTTTAAGGGCTGGGCCTCCATCCCCACCACCTGCTGTTAATCTTTATGTTATTATTTAGGTTACATTCACTGTGGTAAACAGGAGCACATGCACTGCGATCTTATTAAATACTTTTAGTATGCTAGGTTGTGGAAGTATTTCTTCAAAGTTTCACATTTCTGTGGTGTGTTCAGTTTAATTATAAATGAGGGGATGGTCTGTGCTATTAAGTCATTTTATTGTGTGTCTCTCACAGGTCCAATGGGTCTTTTGTTTATGTAGCGGAGGCAGGAGCAGCTCTACTGTGGTGCAGGTATTGAGGAATATCCGAAGACCTGAGCAGGTAGTGTGGGCACAAGAGATGCAGTGTTTTGAGATCTTTGAACAGAGTCCCAATGCTTTCCTTGGTGAAATATAAAGTGTTGGAAATTGTGATAGAATTTAAGACTAGGAAATGAGCCATTAGTGACTGTGTTCCACGGGGTGCTTTACCTTGGGAAGGTCCCACTGTACTGGTTGCTCTGCAGAGCTCTGGGGCAGAATGACAGTTGTAGCTGTGTGCTCCCTGATTGTGGGTCTTTTGATACTTTATCCTATTTATTTATCTATTTATTTATTTATTTATTTATTTATTTATTTATTTATTTATTTATTTATTTATTTATTTGCCTGTGGGTCTTTGAATTGAAAGTGGAATTACTTGGGGAGTTTTCAAATACTCATAGAAATCCCAGGGCTGGAAAAGAAGAAATGCTAGTCTTTGTGGTTTCAGGCGATTCCTGAGGTGATGAGTTGAGTGTTGGAGAGAGTCCATGGGTGGTTCTTCCTAGGAAAACAGATTCTGTGAGACTAGATGCCATGCATTGGTGTGGATCAATTTTTTTTTTTTGTCTTTTTGAGACAGGGCCTCATTATGCAGTTCAGGCTGGCCTTAAGCTCACTTTGTAGCTCAGGCTGGTCTCAAACTCACAACAATCCTCCTGCCTCCGCCTCCCGAGTGCTGGGATTACAGGCCTGTGTCACCATGCCCGGCATGATGTGGATCAATTTTTGTATCCTGATAAGTGGTGACTACCTGGTGTGAAGGATCTGGAAATGTAAGAAATGTATACAGCTTTTCAACAGTTTCATACGTTGTGGTAATGGATTAGAATGAACCCTATTGTCAGGCAAAGACTAGATTAGTTACAGTGAACACAGACATTGCAAGGTGAGTGCCCTATGATTATGTGAGGGAGTCTACAGCAGTGACACTGGTGGCTGAGGTCACCCAAAGGCAATGATTTCTGTTGGTACTGATCAAGGTCAGAAAACTGGGTTTCAGCATGAGCATGATGTTTGCGTGGGACTCAGCATCCAGGGGGCGATGAGGGCTCTGAGCAGCACTCAAGCACTGGCTTTGAGTTGCCTGTAGAATCCCTGATGTGAACTTTGGAGAAGAAGCCTGCTGTGAAAGGGAAACCCTGCTCGATTTTGAGATCTTCCTGCCTCTCCCTCCCACAGTGCAGGGGTTATCTCTTGGGTACCTACATCAGGGTTTCGCAGGGCTCAGCACACAAATCTTTCATCTCTTGGTTAAACTTATGCCCAAGTAGCTTCTTCTTGTAACATTTCTTCCTATAATGTTTCTCAGATAGCACACTGCTGGTGCACACCAATGCTGCTGATTCCTGAAGCTGATTATCTGTGACTTCCTTAAACTTGTTCATTGCTTTGAAGAGCTTTTAGTTAGTGCCTTTGTAGTGTGTTATCTGCAAGGTCTTGTCATCCCTGAGCAGATAGGGTTTCTGTTCTTCCGTTCCAATTTACAAGACTGCTCTTCCTTTTTTTTTTTTTTCTTTTTCTTTTTCTTTTTTTTTTTGCTGAAGTGCCTTATCCAGTCACTGGCATCAAAAAATAATCACCAAAAACAAAACAAAAAATTCATGCCTTTAACCCCAAGTATTCTTTAAGCTCCTGTTAAACTCTGTGCACAGAGAAACCCTATGCTTAGCACAAGCCCGCAAGAAGCTGTTACAAAACATGGGCTGAGGTCACAGGGAGTGAAGACTTAGCCATGCATCCATAGGATTCTGGGCCTGCAGAACTTAGTCACTGGCTTCACCTTTGCTTTTCTTGCCCCTGGGTAAGGAGATTTCCACACCTCAGGTATTACTGAGGCCACAGCACCCCATGCTGTCCCTGAAAATAATTCCCCAGTAGAGCCACTGTGGAACCTACCTCAAGACCTCCAGACTTTCTTCCTAGTCACATGGAGACTAACCTGTCTTTATTGCGTTTAGCAGTCTGTGAAGTAAGCTGCGTTTTCAGGGTTTGAGAGAGCAGAGGATGGGAATAGCAAACCCCACCTTGAGAAATCTGTCAGCACCAAAAGGAATGAAATTACTAGTGGAAAAGCAACCTGAAGGTGCAAACCATGACTCTGATTCCCTTCATCAAATTAAAAAGAAGCTCAGTTCACTGAATTCCAACAATAGTGTTGTGTTTTTGTAACACTTCTGTGGGGAGTCGTGTTGGGTTTGGCCTGCTCCAGGAAAACTGTAAATTTAATACCACATGCTTAGGTTATGAGAGTGTGCAGGACTTCAGGTATTACAAATATTTAGCACAAGGGCAGATGCATTAAAGGAGTGTATTATAACGGCAGTGGCCTTGGGGTCCGGGCATGAATCACGCACACACAGAGTACACGCTTTGATGATTTCTGTAGGGTTCCCAGGTCATCTCTTTACTGAGCAGCTGAGATGTGCATGTTTCTCCAGGTAAATTTTGGTAGAAACCTTGGGACAATGCCCCGTTTCCTGCTCCTTTTCCCAGCAGAGTGTCATGCTCTTGGGCACACAGAGACTGAAGGAATATCTGGGCAGTCTCTGCAGTGCAGCCTGCTTTCCCCACCACACAGTCCACAGCCCTGCTGTGCAGACCTGGGGTGCAGGCTCTGGGTCTGGAGTCCTTGCCAACCTGAGGGACTACAGTCTCCCCTTCAAGCCCCGCACCTGGATCCTTTTACCTACTGGAAGTCTACCCACCCTCAGTATCGTAATGTGCACTCCTTGAAGTGGGTTAACCTTTACCTCAGCTCTCCTTCCCACATCTCCAGGGAAGCCCAGTTTTTGAAAGAGCAGCACAATCCAGAAGGAGGTTGGAGTCCTGAGCAACATCCGCTGATGCCCCACCATGCACACCCTAGTGCAGGCCATGTAACTGCTGCCCCTCCTTCCATTCTCTGTCAGTCTTCCATCACTGTTTTCATTCTGTTGTTTATAAAGAATTATATCTTTACTTATTTGGTACAGGGTCTCACTTTGTAGCTTGTACTTGTACCGATCATCCTGCATCATCCACTGTAGCACTGGGATTACAGATGGGTGCCCCCATGCCCAATTTTTTTCAGTGGCCCATAGGGTGCATGGTCACTGTGGCATGCAGCAGCAGGGATCGAACCTAGACTCCTGTGCTTGCAAAGCATGAGCTTGGAATACTGAGGTATCTCCCCGACTCGCCTTTTTCATTCTTAGTGATTTTCTCCCCTTTTGAGACAAGGTTTCACCAAGCAGCTCAGACTGGCCATGCACTCACATTGTAGGCCTGGCTGTCCTTGTATTCCTGGTGGTCCTCCTGCCTCAGCTTCCATAACGCTCAAATTACAGGTATGTGAGGCAGGCTTGTCTTTCATGGATATGATTAATCTTAGTCCATCTGTACGGTGTATAATGTCTAGGTTCACTGAGGTTATTAGGCCCTTGCACGTGACATGCCTCAGCTCTACGTGTTTCCCCATGGCCTGCCTTCTGCCCTTACCCTGGGACCTCTGCACCACTTCCCATAAGCAAGAGAGCCATCCTTCCCTCTCATTCCAGCCCTTTTCATTTTCCCTTGGTTTCTAAAGTGCATTACTGAGAAGACAGATGACATGCAAGATCCAAGACAAGCCAAAGAACGAATGAGGGCAGCATCGCTGTTCATGGAGTCTTGAGTTTTCATGCTGTACTTCAAGGGGTTTGGGTTACTTGATGGGAATTTTCTGAAAAAAATAATTTATATAATATATAACTCAATTTTGCAGAACTGCATTTGCAGTCAGTCTTGTACTTTTGTTATGCAAATAAATTTGTTTAATGTATCAAACCATGAAAATTGACATCTGAAACCTAGTATAAAAATGAATAAGTAAACAAATGCGTGGTACTTTCAAATGTTTTGAGTACCTCACAACTTTCCTCAGCATGGCATACAATTATCTCAGCTAATCCATCCCTTCTTTGGAAGTTTGTTCTTATATTTATAAATCCAATCTGAGAGGAAAGGGCCACAGGAGAAAAGGTGGTGGTGGAGGAAAAAGCAACAGAGAATTAAATATCTCATTCACAGGTTGAAAGGTAGCCCTTAAAATCAGCGAATGCACAACACACATCTTTAAGATCAGCATGCTGACAGATCTGTACCAGAAATGCTGCCAATAAGGGTGGATTTTGAAACAACTTCGCAGCAGAGGGGTGAGGCTTTCCTCTCGCAGATGCGAACTGCTTCCTTTCTCTGGCTTTTCACATTCTGCTGCAAGCTGGTCCTTGCTCATATTTAATTGTAACGTGGGAGACAGCAATGTGCTGTGCTGTCACCTAGGCGCTGCCCAGGATGGGGAACTACCTTTCCACACCCCTCAGAACTCATCATTTCCTTCCTTCGGGAAAATGCATTCGGAATGGTTCTATCCTGGTATTTCCTCCTGTGCTTCCTTTTGTCACCAGAATAGCCCTGCTCTGGCCTGCCACACTTTCACCCATTCACAGACTCAGGTTCTCCCACTGTAGTCAATGGAATAACATGTACCCATTTGGCAATGTAAAATTCGGTGTGACCCAAAAGTTTGAAATCCTGCATATGTCCAGGGGACTAATGCCATCAACATCCTTCATACAGAGGTCACCTCTGTGCCTACAACAGAAGAAATCCCAGCAAGCCTGGTTCTAGGGGTACACCCAGCACCAGTATCCTTTGCAGAGTGTCAGGCATCCATCACTTGAGTAACCTCAGAGCAGATTCTTGGCTCCAAACAGCCCATGGGCTGCACAGATTTATCCTTCCTCCCCACAAAAGTACTGATCACGAGTCTGGATCCATGAAGAAGTACTCTGGAAGGAAATTATTTGTAAACTATGTAATTCAGGTCTTGACAGTGTAAATGGTTTAAAAAGTTAATGATGAAAGACTGAGCCTTGCAAGTGTTGGGACTTCCCCAGAAAATACAGCTGCTGTACATGCTCACCACCTTGAAGAGTCTCTTTGAACTCTCTTCCTCCAAGCCCAATTTCCACCACCCAGATCCCCATCTCAGTCCTCTAAGTGGAAGACACGCATCTTCCAGGGCAACAGCACAGCCTGGTGTGGCAGAGAAGGAGTGATTGGTATGTAAACATCCCAGTATCCTTCAAAACCCCAAGGACTTCATTCCTGCGTGGAATGGATGAGTTCCATGCAAATGATTCTTTGACTGGTCTGTGATGGGCTTCCATAGACCTCAGCCTGTGCACACTCAGCTCCGCTTGGTGCCTGCACCTGCCAGGCTTCCAGGATTCCCTTGATTTCAACTCAAGAGATGCAGGATGCTCCCAAGGAACAGAGCAAGAGGAGAATACGGTCCATCAGAGCGGCCTGATATGAGTTCTCCTTTTGAGAAATAATACGTAGGACCACCTGAGCAGCTCTCCGTGAAAGAAGAGCAACCATCTCCATTTTGAATGAGCCTGACCCCGGTTCCTCCTATTGATATGTACAGAGCTGGCTATCATTTTTCCTTATCCCTTCAATAGGCTTTAAGCAACTCATACTAGTCTAGCAGAGGTGTTCGTGGTAGCCTTTAAAGATGGCATGCTGTTTGCCCTGATAAACCACACCTGCTGCTTTTTTATTTTTTGGTGCCAGGAATGAAAAAAAAATTGTTTTGTTTGTTTCCTTTCAGTTTTTTCTTGTATTTATTTATGTATTTTGTATTTTTAGGAGAGGGCTGCTGCTCTTTAATATGAACCAGGTTGAGGAAGGATGAAAAGCCAGCGCTGTCCTGTTGGCTTGGATTGATGCTCAATATAGAGGCTATGACTTCCTGTGGCTTGAAGGATTACACACCAGAGCTGGAGCACCAGACCCCTGAAACATGAGATTTTATCTCAATGGCATAATGCAAATTACTTTCTCTGCATATCCTTCTCTTCGCATATGACAGAGGTAAATGCAGGCCACCTACCTAGCCCGGCTCACAGGACTCACCTACCTTCCACAATTCTCAGTCATTCTTCCTCAAGCCACTGCTCCTTCTCAACTCAATAAAACAGAGATGTGGCTCTGGGTCAGTCTTCTTTTTTCTGGAATGCCACGTTTGTGACTGGACTTAGGGCCCCCTGGCTCCCCTTAAGTATAAATACACTTCACTCTGGATTGCACTGGGAGTGGCAGATTGAAATTAACTTGGTGAGACTCCAATAATGTATTTTTGGGACTACAAATATAGATTTCTTAGACTGACAAAAGGAACAGGAGTGGCATTCTGCAAATAAGGCCTGCATCATGATCATTGGGATACGTAGAGCAACCATGTTTACAACATTGGCATTTACATCTGGATAATGCAAAAGTGCTCTCTGTCCCTTCCTTGCACCCTTTGTTTTTTGAAATAGGTGGTCCTCCTTCCTCAGCCTCCCAAGTATAGAGAATTACAGTATGTAGGCTTTTTTTTTTTTTTTATCAAAGTCTCTCTGTTAGAAATTTTCCCAAAAGGCCTTCATTGTGGGGCACACCAGTAATAGCAGCACTGTGCAGGCTGATACAGGATATTCATCTCAAGATAAAGGAGATAAAAGCCAGCAGGGGGAAGATGAGGCCTACTGGCAATACATAGCAAAGTCCTGCGAGAGACAGAAACAGAGAGAAAGAAACAGAAGTATGAATTTCCTCAAATTCTGATCCTCACTCATGGAGTTTTTCTCAATGCTTTTGTTAGGTATGAACCCAGGAAATCAAGCAGACCAGGCATTCTGATGCAAGTAGAAGATTTATTGGTTGTAGAAAGCAGGCTGGCTGTCTAGCGGACCAACATAGCAATGAATGAAGTGGGGACATGTGATTTCATAGTATGTTTTAGGAAGGGAGATCACAGGCTGGACCAGCTGAGGGGGAGCTAATCTTTGTAGCCTACCTGGTCTGTGTGGGAGCTCTAATGTTAACAACGGAGTTTTGTGGTTGTTTACCTAGGACCTGACTTTGGGTTTGGCTCTGCATGGGGACTGGGAAGGCAGAGTTTGAGGTCAGGGAGCCTGGAAAACCAAGTGGGAGAGTGTTTGTGGCAAGATGCCTGGGAAATGAATCCTGACCTGTCACTTTTCATCTCAGGGACCTCGACCAACACCATTGGGTTTATGTAAAACATATTCTCTTGATCCATTCTTCCCATTTAACATTATTTCACATGAATTTTCTTAAATGAAAAATGATGTTTCACTATCTGATGACTAAAGCTCAGAGTACAGCAAACCTGTGATACACTAGAGTTAGAATTTTGCAATAAAGATATAGGCCTGCACATCTTCAAATCCATTATTCAGCATTAGGATGTTAATTTAAGTACAGTGTTCAGTTTATGGGCACAGTTTCCATTTACCACAGATGCTTGGGCTGGCTTAGGATTGACTACTTTAGTGGATCCGAGGCTGAGAGCCAATTTCTGGGCATAAGAAGAAGGAATGCAGGTACGAAGCATGCAGTATTTCCTGGGTTGCAAGTTACCCTGGAGTGCCTCATGTGCAGCCACTGAGAGAATGTTGGCCTTTCTAGATAACTTTGTGTCCCATGCAGTGCTGAGCCCAAAGCGAGACCTTCTTCAAGAGGGTTTGACCTTCAGGGCATCTAATCCTGCAACATGGAAGCCACAGTTTAGAAGGAAGGGTAGTTGATTGGCATCTGTCAGGTACGGGGGAAGAACACGAGCAGCTTAGAGGTCACTGATACAGAAATCCCATGAGGTGCTTGGCTTGATGGAGCTCATGTAATGCCAGTACTCAAGAGACAGAGGCAGCAAGACTTCCTCAGGTTTAGACCTGCCTTCACAAAAAACGGTTCAGCAACCGCCTGAATGACATAGAGAGATCCTGTCACAAAACCTAAACAAAGAAAATGACATATGGCCAAGTAACTGCAGAGCAGGAGAGCTATGAGGCAGGCACACCACATATTGTACCACACAGGGAAACTCTAGGATTTGCAAGAAGATACAGGAGGAGGGTACACACTCAGACTATTGGAAAGAGGAGAAAATTGCATGAAGCTCTCAGCTCTGTGAGTGCAGTCATGGCAACATTGAGTGCATACAGAGATGCTAATCATTCATCTTACATGTAAGATTGGGCAAGCATGAGAGCCCAGAGGCATTGGCTCCACCATGAGTCCTGTGTGTCCTGAAGGAGGCAGCAAGTGCTGAAGAGCTCAACAGGGCCATTGTGTGTGTCCCAGGGCAGATGATCAAGGATTCAGGGCAGGGCACTCTGTGCAGAAGAACCCTGAGGTGCCTGGCCAGGTTGTGGACACATGGAGTGCCAGTACTCACAAGGATGAGGAAGTTCTTTCTGAAGTTTACAGCATCCTCCACTACAAACTGGACCTTTTGGAAGGAGGGGAGATTGCAAGAAGCTCCTAGGTCTGCTAGTGCAGACAGGAGAACACTGAGTGCATACAGGGGAGGGTGAAGGTTCATCCTAGAGGTAAAATGGCTAGAGCATGGGGTAGGCCTGAGAGCCTGGAGGGATCAACTCCTTCTAGGAGAGTCCTGTGTGTCATGAAGGAAGGCAGAAAGTGCTGAAGAGCTCAACAGGGCCGGTGTGTGTGTGTCCCAGGGCAGATGATCAAGGGACCAGGGCAGGGCATGGTCATCAAGAGATGACCTTGCTCACATTGCAATTTGTGTTTTACCTGCCAAGTTGACATCCTGCCTAAGCTTGCATTCCATCATCTACACAATGAGTAGAGGCCTGAGGTTGGGGCATAAGCCTGGTATCACAACACTAGGGAAGCTGAGGCATCAGAGCTTGTGTGAATTCCAGGCCAGCTTGGTTCATGCTGAGTTGAAGGCCACCACGCACTTCATGACCAGAATGCATATGACAAAAATAAATGGAGAGAGCATACTGGATGTTCTCCAAGGTCCCCTGTGGTAGTGAATGACTCTAGTGGTCTCTACACTTATCCTACTATCTGCCAAAAGAAGCACATTGTTCCTATGACAGGAGCATACTATGGTGAACACAGAAAGAATTTTAGCATATCATGCCTTCAAAATTCAAAGCCCCAATCCAATAATGAACATTTGAGATGAACACACATCTTTCAGGTGAACAAATAGGAATGGCAAATAAATATATGAAAAAATGTTCTACACAATTGCCCATGTGTGGATTGCAGATTAAAATGACACTGAGATTCCTTCTTAGTCCAGAAGGAATAGCTATCATGAAGAAGTCAACCACTAAGTAATGCTAGGGAGGTTATTGGGAAAATGAAACTTTAACACTCTTGGCAGGATTGCAGACTGGTACAAGCACTATGCAAATAGAGGGTAGATTCCTCCAAAAGAGCTAGGATTGGGCCTGGGAGATGGCTCAGCGGAATAAACGCTTCCCTGGCAAGCACAAGGGTCTGAGTTCAATCACAGGTTAAGAAACAAGAAAGCGGATCCCGCCCCATGCCCGCCCAACCAGAACGACTTGCCTGAGACAACGGGGCTGGCTCCACCATCTTCCTAGATCCTTCCCATGCCTGCTAACCCAGAGAGTTTGGCCTGAGACAGTGGTGCTGACTATAGCGGCCTCCTGGATCCCACCCAAGCCCTCTCAGTGAATGGGAATTTGCATGACTCACCAGGATTCCCAGATCAGTGAATGTGTGATGAGTCTGAGGGAGAGCCTTTGGCTTCTTCCTGTGCACAATACCCGGATCCCCGTCCCCAAGCCCTCCAAGCCAGTGACTGGCCTGAAACCTCAGGGCCCACTCACAAGCCACTACCCAGATCTCCTGCCGCAAAGCCTGCTGAGCCAGTGGGAATTTCCCTGACTCCCTGGGCATCAAAGTTTGGTGAATGCAGAGCTCCAGGCACGCCGTGCCAGAGAGACATTTCCCAGTGATCGCTGGTCTCACCCCATGGCCACAGATGCAGCGTAGCTCGGCCTGTGTGTGAGAACTACAGGCCCGCGGTGCCGGAGGGACCTTTGCAGCTATCTCTGGTTCCAGCTGGCGGTCGCTGACCCAGCACAGGTTGGCTGACCCAGCAGAGCCTACCCAGTGAATAAGAACATCCACTATACTTTTGGGAGTCCAGCAAACTCACCAAAGCCCAGGCCCGCCCACCTAGAGAGCAATCTGCCTGAGAAAGGAGGGCTGACTTCAGCAACTATCAGGATCCTTGCCCCCAAACCAGCCAAGATAGTGGGAATTTTCACTACTTGCTCTGCATCCCGGTTCTGTTCATGCTTGCTTGACCAGGGAACCAAGAAAAGGGAACCACAAGAGCTGCAGCCAAAAGGAACTGAACACAACAGCTAGATCAAGGATAGGCATACCTGGATAATGTCAAACTTAATAGACTAGAACCCAAATCTCATAAAATGCAAAGGCTATAGCTGTGCCAAAGCTCTACACCAAAGGTCAGAGGTCAGTGCTATACAAAATGACAAGGACAAGGAGGAAAACACAGTCCCAAGCCTCGAGTCCACCAGTAAGGGCAGGGGACACTAGCTCAGCTGAAATGAATGAATGAACAGATACAGCAGCAAAGGAACAACAGCAGAAAGGTATAGAGGAAATCAGATGAGAATTATTCCTCAAATAAAAAAAGAAATATCTGAATATATAGTATCTGAAATGAAGAATCAATCCCAGAAACATTGGGTGGAAAAACAATGCTCACCCAGAACAAGTGCAGAGAGGACTATTCTGGCAGAGATGTATGAGTTAACAGCGCCTGAAGCAAAGAAACAACAGCAGAAAGGTCATGAGGAACTCAAAGAAGAAATAATTTCTGAAATCAAAAAAGAATTCTTTGAAGAAAAAGAATTTTTTGAAATCATAGCATCTGAAATACAGAAACAAGTCCGGAAATATACAGAGGAAAACCAACTTGGAAGAAACTCTGCAGAAAAAGAATTAATAACTACCTCTAAAGAAGACATGGATAAAAAAATAGAGATCAGAAATATGACAGACTCCTTGAATGAGCAATACAAAAAAGAAATAGAATGCATGAAACAGAGTCAAAGAGATATAGAAGAACTAAAAATAGCAATCATGAGTCTGTGAAAGCGAAGACAGACTTTCAGATCTTGAAGATGCCGAAGCAGCTAGTGAAAAGGTGAGAAAGGATCTCTTAAAAACAATGGGAAGGCAGGAAATAATAATCCATCACCTGCAAGAAGATGCCAGGATGAACAATGTGAGAATAATTGGTATCAACGGGAATGAAGGAGTCAATACAAATCACATAAAAAGAATTTCGGGAGAAATCGCAGAAATCTTCCCAAATATGAGGAAACAATCCAACATTCAGGTCAGGAAAGTATGCAGAACACCAAATAACTTCAATTCAAGTTGAAACACACCAAGACATATAATAGTTAAGATCCTAGAAATCTAACAAAAAAATAATATGAAGAAACCTGCTAGAGAGAAGAAGGAGTTCACATTCAAAGGAAAACCCATCAGAATTACAGATGACTTCTCTACACAAACAATGAAGGCAAGGAGAGCAT
This sequence comes from Ctenomys sociabilis, assembly GCA_004027165.1. Classification (NCBI taxonomy): domain Eukaryota; kingdom Metazoa; phylum Chordata; class Mammalia; order Rodentia; family Ctenomyidae; genus Ctenomys; species Ctenomys sociabilis. The sequence goes on from PVKA01002393.1 coordinate 105,324, forward strand.
GGATTAGAGTTCTTCAAGTCCTACATGAAAATAAATTCCAGCCCAGACTATTATACCCTGCAAAACTCTTTTTTCAAGTTTGATGGAGAAGTGAAATCATGACAAAGAACAACTGAAGAATTTCATGATGACAAAGCCATCCCTTCACAGGCTGCAGAAAGATGTTCTAGAGAGGGACCACAATGACCAAAACTGCATGAATGAGAATGGAAGGAACCCACTAAACAGGACAGACAATTAAACACAGGGTACAAAGGAGTAGACAACAGCAGTTAAATATCATGACAAACATAAGTCAACACATTTCATTTATAACCGTCAATGTAAATGGACTCAATTCACCAATTAAGAGAAATAGACAGGCACAGTGGATTAAGAAAGAAAATCGAACAATATGCTGTATACGAGAAACACTTAACTCAAAAGGACATTCATAGGCTCAAAGTCAAAGGATATAAAGCAATACTATGTGCCCCAGCATGTCAGAAAGAAGCAGTAGTAGGAATTCTGTTCTCAGACAGTCTCAACTTCAAATAAAGAAGTATCAAATGAGACAAAGAAGGCCACTATATATTGATCATGGGAAAAATTCTAGAGCAAGAGGTAACACTCATAAATTTCTATGCACCAAAAACAGGAGCACCCAACTTTGTAAGCCAAATCTTAACGGACATGAAAAACCTAATATCTAAGACCACAATCTTAACATCCCATTATCTCAAAAAGATAGATCAACCAGACAAAAAATTAGCAAGGAAGTAACAGAACTGAACCAGAGCTTAGAACAAATGGATCTAGTGGACAAATGCAGAGTGTTCCACCCAAGTACAGCTGAATACACATTTTTTTTTCATCTGCACACGGGCCATTTTCCAAAATAAACCACATACTAGTCCAGAGGTTATGCATAAGCATATGCAAGAAAATAGAAATTATCCCATGCATACTATCTGACCACAGTGTAATGAAACTGGAACTAAATGACAAAAGAAACCAGAAAAACCAACTAAATTCATGGAAAGTAAACAACACTGTACTCAGCAATCAATGGGTCAGAGAAGAAATTAAACAAGAAATTCAACAATATCTACAATTCAATGAAAATTCAAGCACAACTTACCGGAATTTATGGGATGCGATGAGAGCAGTTCTTAGAGGGAAAATCATAGCTATGAACTCACACAGTAGGAAACAAAATGGGAAAAATTAGTACCATAATGTTTCACCTCCAAGAACTAGAAAAAGAAGAAGAATCGAAACCCAGGGTGAAAAGACAGGGAGAAATCATAAAGATTAGAGCAGAAATTAATTCAATTGAGATGAATTGAATTAGTTCAAAGAATTAATTAGTTCAAAGAATCCAAAATAAAAAAGATGGTTCTTTGAAAGACTAAATAAACTTGATAAGCCTTTAGCCAACCTCACCAAAAAGAGGAAAGAAAAAAAAATTCAAGTACATGAAATAAGGAATGAAAAGGGTGAAATCTCCACAGACCCAGTAGAAATCCAGAAGATTATCAATAGTTACTTTGATGATCTTTATGCTCACAGAATAGAAGATACAGAAGAAATGGGCAGATTCCTCAAAAGGTACAAATTATCAAAACTGAACCAAGAAGATATAACAACTCTCAATAAGCCAATAACAGCTAATGAAATACGAAATGTAATAAAAAGCTTACCAACAAAGAAAAGTCCTGGTCCTGATGGATTCACAGTTGAATTCTACAAGAATTTATAGAAGATATTATCCCTACACTCCACAAACTCTTCAATGAAATTGAAAAGAAAACATTCCTCCCAAAATCATTCCTAGAGGCAAGTACAATACTGATTCCAAAATTAGGGAAAGACACAACGAAAAAGAACTACAGACCAATCTCCCTCATGAACATAGATGCAAAAATACTCAACAAAATCCTGGCAAATAGAATACAGCAAATCATCAAGAAGGTCATACACCATGACCAGGTACGATTCATCCCAGGGATGCAAAGAAGGTTCAATATTCAAAAATCTATAAATGTAATACACTCTATTAATAGACTGAAATCTAAAAACCATATGATCATCTGAATTGATGCAGAGAAAGCTTTTGACAAAGTCCAACACTCATTCATGTTCCAAGTCCTACAGAAAATTGGAATAGATGAATTCTACCTTAACGTGATAAAAGCCATCTATGACAACCCCAAAGCTAATATAATCCTAAATGGGGAAAACCTGAAATCTTTTACTCTTAAATCAGGTACAAGTCAAGGATGTCCTCTATTACCCCTCCTATTCAACATAGACTTGGAATCCTTAGCAACAGCCATTAGAAAAGAAGGAGAAATAAAGGGAATAAGTATAGGTAAAGAAGAAGTTAAATTATCACTATTTGCAGATGACATGACACTTTACTTGGAAGACCCAAAAAATTCCACCAAGAAACTACTAGAAGTGATACAAAAATTCAGTAGCATGGCAGGATACAAAGTCAATACTCAAATGCAATAGCATTCCTTTACATAGTTAAGAAACACACTGAAAGTGAAACAATAGAAACAATACCTTTTACAATAGCATTGCAGAAAATGAAATACTGTGGAATTCACTTAACCAAGGAAGTCAAAGATCTTTTCACAGAAAATTACAGCACACTAAGAAAAGAGATTATAGAGGATTTCAGAAAATGGAAAAATATTCCATGCTCCTGGATAAGAAGAACCAACATCGTGAAGATGGCCATACTCCCAAAATTGCTGTTCAGATTTTATGCAATCCCTATCAAACTGCCACCAACATACCTCCCAGACCTAGAGAAATCATTTCTAAAATTTATTTCAACCATAAACAACCTAGAATAGCAAAGGCAATCTTGACCAATAAAGACAAGGCAGGAGGCATCACAATTCCTGACTTGAAATTATACTACAAAGCCACTGTGATAAAATCAACATGGTATTGGCAATGAAATAAACGTGAGAATCAATGGAATAGATTAGTAGATGCAGACCCCTCTGTGAACTCACTCAGCCATCTGATCTTCAAGAAAGGGGCCAAACATACTCATTGGAAGATAGATAGACCGTTTAACAAATGGTGATGGAAAACAAGGCATTCTCCATGCTGAAAACTAAAACTTGACCCAGCTCTATCACCATGCACTAAGTTAAAGTCAAAATGGATTAAAGATCTAAACATTAAAACAGAAACACTCAATCTCCTGGAAGAGAACGTAGGAGGAACTCTTGAAGACATGGGGGTAGGTAAAGAGCATATGAACAAACATATATTTGCACGGGAAACACTTGAAAGAATCAACAACTGGGACCAACTCTTCTTGAGGAGCTTCTGCACATCAAAAGAAATTGTTAACAAAGTGAGCAGACAACTGACAAATTTTGAAAAAATCCTAACTAAGAAGCAATCAGACAAAGGTCTGCTGTCTAGAATATATAAAGAACTAAGATATAACAGGGCCCTCAAATTTAAAGACTCAATTTAGAAATGGGCATCTAAGATGAATACAAACTCCTCAGAAGACGAAATTAAAGAAGCAAGTAAATATATGAAACAAAGCTCCACATAGCTAGCCATTCCTGAAATTCAAATAAATACAACACTGTGATACCATCTCACTCCAGAAAGAATGGCTATCATAAGGAAATCAACCAACAACAAATGTTGGAGAGGTTGTGGGGAAAAGGGAGTACTTCTCCACTGCTGGTGGGAATGTAGACTGGTACAACCATTGTGGAGGTCAGTGTGGAGACTTCGCAAAAGAGAAGGAATGGAAATCCCATTCAAGCCGGGTATCCCCCTTCTGGGAATTTTCCTAAGGAACTGAAAACATTATATCAGAGTGATATATGTGTACCTATGTTTATAGCAGCACAATTTGTGATAGCATAATCTTGGAAACAACGAAAATGTCCATCACATGAGGAATGGTTGAAAAAGATGTGGTATTTCTATATAATTGAGTATTACTCAGCTATTAAGAATGATAAATTTGAAGCATTTATACTGAAGTGGATGCCACTTGAACATATACTCATAAGTGAAATAAACCAGACACACATGTGAATGTTGTATAGTCTCCATAGTATAAGAAGCAAAAAGAAGATATACAAATAGAAATGTCGAGCAACAACTAAAACCAACTGAGTCAGAGAAAGCAAAGTGAATGGCATATGCTGCTGGGTAATAATCAGCTTATCCTCTGGATGATTAACAACCTAAATTCACAGATCAAAACTGGAGAAATAGAAGAGCCGCAAGGCCAGAAAACATTTTGTCACTAGCCTTTCAAAGTCAGTGAAGAAGAAAAAAAAACAAAGTCAGTGAAGATTCAGGACATAGGAGAACCTGTACTGCACTATCATGAAACTCAGTTTAGCCCCAAATTTTCTGAATGAGGAGATTATGGAGCCACAGAAGAAAGAGATTGATGATCTATAGTGTGCCTGGGGAGAGACACATGGAGAGAAAACTTTCTCTCAGGCTCTTACAGAGAACAAACTAGTCAAGCATTGCCCATGACTCAACCACATGGATGACACAAAGGATCTACAGAATAAGGTACAGGATTACAAGATAAACCCTGAGGGGACTTCCCTGACCTCATCAGAAACAAAAACTACATGTCTTGATATATAGGTCTTGCTCTATGTACATCTTAACCATCCAGCAGAAAAGTATAAAAATGAGGTATACAATGTGGGCCATAATAATTAGTTGAGGTGTAAATGGCTACAGTCTACAACTTCTTTAGATAATTCATTATTGTTGTGGAATGCTGGACTGTGTTGGATTGTGTCGCCGAGTTCACGCACCTTAATTGGTTGAGTCACATTGGTCTGCCCATGTTTGACAGGTGTAGACAAAGGAAGGGGTATAGAAAGGAAGAATTATCATGTGTGTGTATGGACAGTGCAGTTGGGATAGATAACACTGTGCTTCTACATAATTCTATGAGAGGCAAGTTTTGCACTAATGGTGGTTGGACAGGATATTATGTTGGCTTCTAGTACTGTGGACAACTACTAGGAAAATAACAAGGTAGAAAGTATTAATTATTGAATCTTTGATATATTCAGGTATAAAAAATAAGATATGTAAACAGCTACACTCTCTTAATTTACTGATAAGAGACATCTGCTATAATAATTTAAGTATAATATCACGTATGCACTTTGTACGATACCAAAACATTATGAAAACAGTTTGCAATGTAGTAATTTATTGAATCTGTCATGTTAACGTGTCTTAAAACTGTCTCATTGGTATTTGTACTTCAATAAATAAATAAATTTAAAAAAGCAAAGCCATATTAATATGTGAGTTGTAAAAAGCTCAAGTCAAGAACTACTGACATTGACCGTACTATGGATAACTAATTAGTATGATGGACTGCTAGACTATATTGGATTAGTTTGCTGAATTTATCCACCTGCAATATTTAAATGGTAATGGACTATCCACCTGACAAAACTAAATGAAAAAGGGGATACAAATGAATGACCCTTTTGTATCTGTATATACAAAATAGTTATTATTGATATACAGCTACTTTCTCTTAATCCAATGAGAAGAAAGATTTGTACTAATAGTGTTCAGACAGGATATCACATCTGCATCTTGTGCTATGAATAACCACTAGGAAGACAACACTATGCGATGTATTAATTATTGACACTGTCAGAATAATTGGTTTTGAAACTATCTCATTTTTCTTTGTCCATAAAATAAATTAAAAAAGAAAAGAACAGAAAAAACAAAATCCCAAGTTCCACTAAAGATAGAGCAAATTTTTCACACCTGGTGCAGCTTGGATGCACTGCATAGATGGCTTAATCCTCACCCAAGGCTAAAACAGCATAAGATTTCACCTAAATTTGCTACTTACACAAGTGAACCTCATAGAGTGGAAGTGTAAGATCATAACTGAGAGGAGTCTCAGGGAAGGGGGCACTGGGAGATGTGTTCTTAGGTTTGTTTCATTTTGAGAGACGAGGAACATTCTCGGCTGTGTATGCCAAGCCATAATGAGATACATACAGGTTCAGACACCTGCCTTGAAATTCTGGAAGCAAACTTTTCCTGTGACTCTGAGAGCAGATTGCAGAAGCAGAGCAGTGCAGTAGCCATCATTCAGTTTGCAGACTGGAATATACACCAGTTCCGAAGATAATCTTGACCTTATTCCACACACAGAGCCAGCCCTCACAGAGAACAAAGACAGGCACATGAGGACCCCATGTGCTCTCTGCTCAAGACCAGGAAGAGGGCAACAGGAGACAGAAATGGACTTCCATGTACATCTTTTGTCAGTGTCACTCATCTGTAAGAGTGATGGCCATTGCTTGACCAATTAGGTCTCTGAAAGCCTGAGAGAATCTTTTCTCTCTAGGTGACTCTCCTTATCACACTGTACACTGTGAATCACTTTATTCTGTGGCCTTATAATCTCCTTGATCAGAAAGCTTGGGACAACATGTAGATACACAATGTCACAGCAGAGGTTGGCTTATGTCCTGAGTCCTCACTGACATTGAAGGGCTAGGGCCAAAATTTTGGTTATGCTTTTATCTCATCTATCCCTCTAACTTGTCTTCTTCAAACTTTAGTTTTTAAATATTCAGAAGAGAAGCTTAATGATGTTATTACCCTGATGTACATGGTGATGTACACGTGTACAAGGTAAATCTTGAGTGGATTTGTGAGATAGTAACATCTACATTATTAGTTATATAGGTCTTGCTTTAACTTGTTTTTCTCCATTCAGCATATAAGTGTAACCATGAGGTATAAAAATTAAAGCTATATTAATATTCTGAGCCGTAAATGCTCAAGTCATCAACTTCTGACATTGGCCAGTTGTGCTGGTAACTCAATACTTTGATTGACTGTTGGACTATAGTGGATTATTTTGCTGAATTAAAGTACCTACAATCTTTGCACTGGTTCAAATATAAAAAGGTCCTTTAAATTTTCTCCAAGTATAGCATCTGTACATGCAGTGGAAAATGGAACATCCTTCTCTGATGAAACAAAACAAAAATGGGGTTATGCTGGAAGCCACAGAAACTAGGAAATTGATCAAACGTTTGTAGATGCCACTAGGCTCAGTACCTAAAGCAAACAAGCTACATCAGTTCTGAGAAAATCATCCTGTCTGGTTAGGGTCAGCTATTAGTCACTACACAACCTCGGGTCACATGTTACTAACTTCCCCAAAGTAAAAATAAAGGAGCTTTCTGTTGTGGAAAAAGGAATGAAATATATATATGTGTGTACACAAGATAGTTAGGATAGTTACATAGCCAGCTTCTCTAGGTCATTGAGAAGAAAGTTTTCTACTAATACTGTTTAGATAAGATATCGTGTCAGCATCTTGTCCTCTGAATAGATACTACAATGTTAACAATATGAAGTGTATTAATTATTGTAACAGTCCTACTAACCTGTTTTGAAACTCTTCCATTGCTATTTTATATTTCTTCTTATTAAAATACATTTAAAAAGGAAAGGAAACAACAAATGCATGTGGACCCTGCCAAAGTCTGGGCGCCCTCCACACAGGAGTTTACCCCATGTCTGCATCCAGGTAGTGAGTGTCCTCAAAAACACTTTCCATTTTCTGCACCTTCCGCTGCTTGAAGGGGACCCACGATTTCTTAGGCCTGCTCAGCCCTTGACCCCTGGCATCCACATAATCCTGATGTCCAGCAAAAATATCACACTCCAAGTGATTGTCATCTGTGTGTTGTGCTGTGTCCCTCTTTAGTTCACTTTCCAGGGGTACTTGTGGGTGTTGTGTATGTAGTGGGCTCCTGCAAGGCTCAGAGATTCTCCAATCACAAGAAGAACCTTGGCTGTTCCGAGGACACCTCCTTGCATCCAGGTCCTGGTTTCTGGCAGCCAATACACCATGTTGAGGTACAGTTGGTCAGAGTAGTGGCGTTCATCTTCCATGGCAGAAAAGCACAAAAAGCCCTGGGGCTTGTGTCTGTGCACACACTAATGCACCCTCGCGCAGCCTCTCTCTGGAAAAGTGTGTTGTAGGCTGATGTACAAAAGCTTACAAATGTCCTATACGCCACTGGGAAACATGGAATCAATCATATTCCAATGAAAGCTGCTATTGGCTGTGTGCTTAATGCTTGTTGCCATGCAAGGTATTACAAAAACAATTTAAAAAAAGAAAGAAAAAAGTGATTGGGTGTTTCCAGAAAAGAAGGACACGACTTAGGAGAGTGTTATTGATCCTGTTCATGCACAGGATAGAGTTTGAACTTCCCACTCAATTAGCCGAACACTGTTGTGGACCACTGAGATTATAGAGGAGGGAACTGGCATGGCGTGCATCTGTACTGGGAAGTGGGAGAGGAAAAGAGCTCACACTCAGAGGGTATCTCTTATAGGAAGACTTAGACACTGTGCTCCATACCCAGCAGGCTGCATTGTCTGCACTGTACAAGGGCTCCAAGGGCAGGTGGCCTCACATCGAGGACCTCCTGGGTCCTGATTCCCACAACAAAGCTGGAAGGATAGCCTGCCCAGCTCCCTGAAGATCCCTGGGCATTTGTGGCTCTCGACTCTGTGCCCTGATGTCCATGAGCCTCTTCAGCAAGTATATATGCTCCATGTTTGTCTCAGAGACCTCACTGGCCACTCCCTGAATATCCAGGAGCCCTTAGGGCCCACGCTGCTCTCCTGCTTGCCATGATTGAGAGTATCCAGGAGTTCCTTCTCAGCAAGTAGTTACGATGCTAGCTGGGCCTTAGGAGCCTCTGCAGCTGGGGAGGATGGGCCCATGGAAACACAGCTCTGTCCTGAGTATGCCAAGCAGCTGGCCTTCTGTACACTTTTCAGTGAGGTTGGAGATGGTCAGTGATAACAGAATCTTAGAAACCACAAACATTTGCTTTCTTTGTGGCAGCCAAGACCTGTAGGACATAAATGGTATTCCTAGAACCCAGAGTTAGAGCCAGGAAGTGACCCATTTTTTTAAATTAAAAAATTGTATTTACTGAGAAGCATTCAGAATGTCAAGAAAAAAGTTTCAATTTTTTTGCAACAACAGATTGGTATTCAGTTAACAGAGCAAAAATTATTTTGGATAAGTTTCATCAGAGACAACTGAAGATGAAAAACCGTGATCTCCATATCTAACTGATTGTGCTGTGCATCAACAAGAGCCTGTTTTAAATTTCCATGCCAATTTACAAACCCCACACTGTACCAGCCAAGGTTAGTGGCTATTGAAAATACTACTAGGACAGGGCTATCTAAAGACACATTTGGTAGTGTGTTAACTATGCAAAAACAGACACTGTATAATTTAAAACAATCATTACACAGACTTATATGTCAACTTTTTTCTTCAAATGGAACGAGTTGTGTACAGGGGGATTAAGTGTTTTATAGGAAAAAAAAATACTGTCTTAGAACCAACTTTTCATCACCAACCTCTTCTTCATTCTCACTGTCTTTTTTTTTTTTTTTTTTGAAGTGAAAAATCTTTATTGTGAAGTTTCCTGAGGTGAACTCCCTCCTCCTGAGCTGGATTCCATCTAAGGAGTCTGAGGCAGGAGGTCACAGGTGAGACTCAGCCTGGGCAACTTCTTGGTGAGACCTATCTAGAAGTTTTTTTCAAGGGCTGAAAACATACCTCAGAGAAAAAGCTCTGGGATTATTCTCTTTTTAACAAACAAACAAACAAACAAACAAACCTATACCAGCTATGATGGTCATCATTAAAACTTAAAGGTATGGCTTTTAACTGTGTCCAGGTAGTAGCATTCCCTTCACTACATGAGCAGAGCTGTCGACCGCCCACCTGCAGGTAGACATGTGATGTCCCATTCGCTTTTCCCTCCTGGGTGTTGTTGGAGAAAGCACGCTTTTGCTGGCTGCAGCCACCTAGACCCTAGAGCACATTCTCTAGAAATCCTTTCAAAGAGGGTACATGACAAACGAATCTTCCGAATTCTTTAATATCAAAAGATGTTCTTGTTTGGCCCTCAAAATCAAAGGTCAGCCTGGCTAGGTACCGGATTTGAGGGTGGAAGCCGTTCTCATGCAGGACTCTTACAATGTCGCACCACTGGCTCTGGGCGTCCAGCGTGCTCAGCGAGAAGTCTGCCATCAGCCGGAGCCTCCTGCCCCTGTAGGTGACTCTCTCTCTCCGGAGGCCTTCAGGATCTTCTCTCTCTCACTGGGGCTCCAGAACATCACCAAGATGTGTCTAGGGGTGGGTTTTCTCTCATTCATCTTGCTGGGGACTCGCTGAGCACTGACGACGTCAAAGCTCAGCTTGGAAAAGTTTTCTTCAGTGATTTCTTTAATTATATCCGCTGCCTCGTTCCCTTTGTTATCTTTTTCTGGACTCCGATCACGCAGACGTTGGAGCTTCTGAACTCGTCATCTCGGATGCGAAGCTTTTCATTATTCAGCAGCTGCCTGGACATCTGCACTGTGTCCTTGCACGCTGCTTCCACCTGGCTGTCCAGATGGCTCACTCCATCCTCGAGCTGAGCTACTCTGCACTGCAGGTCATCTACCGAATGCTTAATTTCATCGACATCGGGGCAACATTTCCTTATGTGCTCTATCTCCTCTTGTATCTCTATGAAGATGCCGACCACACTTCTTCTGAAGTTTTCTTCCATTTCCTGGATTAAGGCTGCTTCTTCAGACATAATATCTTTCATCTATAGGGTCTTGTTTCTCTCTTTATCTGTTTTCCCTAAAAACTTGGTGACCTCTGATGAAGTACTTTGATTTGCCCGTGAACACGTTTTGTACTCAACAGTACTTTGCTCTAGAGATTTTGAGAAAGCGCCGTGATATGCAGTGGGATGGAAAACCTTGATTCCTTGACTTCTGGAAGCAGCCATTTCCTTCAACTCCGCCTTGTGTTCCTCTTGGGTCTGCACTGACCCTTCCTTATGACTACAGACAAGTTCCTCTCGCAGCACTGAGGCCTCTTCTTCCTCTGTGCTTGGGCTTCCTCCTCCCTCCTGCTCCTCCATCTCAGAGTCTTCTCCCTCGTCAGTTTCTGAGTTTTCTTCTTCCCACTCCTCCCACATCCCTTCCTCCCACATCCCTTCCTCCTGCTCTTCCTCCTCCTCCTCTTCTACTTTCTCCCCCCCAAAAAAAAACTCTCTTCTTCCTCCTCCTGTAGCCATCAGTCCTGCTCCCCCACCTTTGGGCTTTCCTTTCCCTCCCACTCTGATGACGCTGAGCTCCCTGCCTCAGCCCCAGCCACCTTCACCTCTTTAATGAACAGCAAGTTAAAGCCATCACTTTCTGGGACTCCACCTCCATACTTTGAGGCTCTTGGAAGGGTTCTTTCCCTTTCTTTGCATCCCGTGGTGTTTCCCATCTCCGCGTGAGTTTGCACTGTGTGGGAAAGCATCTTTCAGCAAATCTTTCAAGAAAGCTTTCTGGCTGGCAAAGCATCTGAGACTCTGCAGGTCAGAGAATGTCTGTACTTTCCCACCACATTTAAATGCCAGTTCAACCATGCATAGAAACTTGGGGTCAAAGTCATTTTCTCCCAAAATGCGGAATACGTAAGTCCACTGCCTGCTGATCTCCAGCGCTGTGGAGAAGTCTGCTGCCAGTTTCAGTGTGGTGCCCTCGGCCCCCGCAGGCTTTCTTTTTTTGCAGCCTTCTCTTCCTTTCCTCAGGTCCGTGAGGGTTCTTCCTGCCCCCTGGCTCTCACTCTCTAGCCTCTCTGTCCTCTCTTTCCCAAAGGTCTCCCAGGACCTCATGGTCTCTCTGTCCCTCATTACTGGGCAAGGCTCCTCTCACAGTTTTCCTGACTTGGTCTTTTGGAGGACATGTCTTCCCTTGGCCCCCATGGTCAGTGTGAGCTGTGTCTGAGCTCTTCCCCTGCGCACCTGGTTTTTGTTTGGAGGTCAAGCTCTCAGCATCCTCTCTCATGCTGGGGTCCTCTGTCTCCTCTACCAACTGCATTAAACCTTTTACTTTTTGACTTTCCTTTCTGTTCCAGGAGCTCTCTGAATTTTTTACTGCAGGTGTTGTGATTTTGGCTTCTATAAGTTTCCTTGCCAAGGTCTGCACTGCCTCTTCCAACTCAAGCTCATTCCTGTCACCTCCAGAGGCATCTTCAGAGGCTCCTGCTCTCTTGGTGGAAGCCTTTCTTCCCCTCCTTTGGCCTTTTTCCAGTCGCTTTGCTGGTCTTGCCAGCTTGGGCTGGACCTTGGGCATCATGGCTGTGTCGTCAAAACTGGTTTTCTCCTTTGGAATAGTGAATTTATATGTGTCCACAGGGTAGACTTACCTCAAAAAAATTTTTAAATGTCCCCTGGCTAGAGCTGCTCCACACCGGACGTCACTGGAAGGAGTCCCATTCTCATTATCTTAATCTTCTTCTCTATCCTCTTCATCCTCCTCTTCCTTCTTTTCTTGTTTTTTCAGCCTTGCTGACTCCCTTTTTTGGTGCATCAGGTTTTCCTTTAGCCCGATGAGCAGCGATGTCCTTATCATATTTTCCTGAAGCTTAGCAGCCTTCTTCTTGTACAGCTGCTTGTCATCTGCTGCAGTATTATTCCACATTTCTCCAAGTTTCTTTGCAACATAACCATAGGAGAGGCCAAGATGTTCTCCTTTTGATTTTTGGGCTGTACTCATAAAAATAAAAAGCCTAAAGGAGTCCTCTTGAGCGGTTTGGGATCCTTGAACCTCTTTTTTGTTTCTCCTTTAGGAGGAATATAAGTTTTCTTTCCTCTTTCATAATGAGCCTGGTCTGCTTTAGTCACGCCTTCAGATTATCCTTTTTCTGTAGCAGATGTGATTTTTCACCCTTCTGTGTACCTCTTAGAAAACACTGAGAAGTAAACAGAAGTATCTGAGGACTTCTGGTGCTCCTCTCAGCAAGTCTGCACAAAGAATGCATATGATGACATCATGCCTCTCGGGTTCTTAGGATCTTCTTTACCCATGTTTATTATTTTCCCCAGTGAGGTACAGTTGTGCAATACCCATTTGGCTCCCACTTGCTCCAGCACTGTCTGTGTGGAGCTCAATGTACTGCAATGCATGTCCAGGCAGTGACCCTGAAAATGGTTTTCTGCACAGCACATGCAGTCATTAAGACACAGAGTAGTGACTCATTTGTCACATGCTCAGTCCTAGTTGCAGTGTGGCTTTGGAGTTTTCATGTGGACATTCTTTGATTAAGGAGAATAGTGGAGAGTTGTGGATGAGTCACGGCGAATCCTTGACCAGATTGCTCTCTGTGAGAGCCTGAGAGAAAGTTTTCTCTTCATGTGACTCTCCCCAGGCACACTATAGAACTTCAATCTCTTTCCTCTGTGGCTCCACAATCTCCTTGCTCAGAAAATTTGGAGCTCACCTGAGTCTGATGATATTGCAGTACAGGTTCTCCTATGTCCTGAGTCTTCGCTGACCTTGAAAGGCTAGGTCCAAAATGTTGGCTGGCCTTGTGGCTCTTCTATTTCTCCAACTCTGACTTGTGATCTTAGGTTGTTAACCATCCAGAAGAAAAGCTGGTTAGTATCCTGAGGCATATGCCATTCACTTTGCCTTATCTGACTCAATTGATTTTACTTATTGTACATTTCCTTTTGTATTTCTGCTTTTCGCTTGTTATACTAGGGAGACTATATGATATTTACACATGTGTGTCTGGTTTATTTCACTTATGAGTATATGTTCAAGTGGCATCCACTTCAGTATAAAAATTGTAGTGGGTTACCCGTAGAGTCGACTGGTAATGTCAGTTGTTGACTTGAGCTTTGTAAAACTCAGCATATTAATATGGCTTTATTTTTTATTCCTTGTTTTTATGCTTTTCTGCTGGATGGTTAAGACCAAAATAAAGCAAGATTTATATAATAAGAAACGTAACTTTTGTATCGGCCAAGGGCAGTCAAATCCCCTCAGGACTTAGCCTGAAACCCTGTACTGCAGTTTGTAGATCCTTAGTCAGTGTCAGCCATGTGGGTGAGTCATGGCCATAGCTTGACCAATTTGCTCTGTGAAAGCCTGAGAGAATGTTTTCTCTCCATGGGACTCTCCTTAGGCACATTACATATCATCAATCACTTTCCTCTTTGGCCCCATAATCTCTTTGATTAGAAAATTTGACACATCAATGAGTTACATGATGTTACAGTACAGGATCTCTAATGTTCTCAGTCCTCACTGACTTCGAATGGCTAAGGCCAAAATGTTAGCTACCCTCATAGCCCTTCTTCTTCTCTAATTTTTGGCCCCCAAACTTAAGTTGTTAACCTTCCAGAAGAGAAGCTTAATGATATTATTACCCTATAACATAGGCAGTTGAGCTTAACATCAGTATCTGTCTGAATATCAAACATAAAATGGAAGCATTGATATATTAAACTTTAAGTCCCTACAGAATGTGAATAAATATTTTTAAAAATAGAAATAAACAATTGCATATTTTTACACAGAAATTTAGAAATCTAACCATATCCAACAGGACAGTCCTATGACATTTTTTTGTTGTCTCTTGTTTTCATTTATTTTTTTTATACAGTTGGGATAGATAACGCTGTGCTTCTACATAATTCTATGAGAGGCAAGATCTGCACTAATGGTGGTTGGACAGGATATTATATTGGCTTCTAGTACTACGGTCATCCACTAGGTCAATAAATATTGAATTTTTGATATAATTCAGGTATAAAAAATAAGATAATTAAGCAGCTACACTCAATTCACTGATAAGAGATATCTGCTAAAATAATATCTGTAAGTATAATATCATGTATGCACCTTGTATAATACCAAGCCGTTGTGAAAACAGTTTGCAATGTATTAATTCATCGAATCTGTATGGTTAAGGTGTCTTGAAACTGTCTGATTGACATTTGTATTTCATTTTTTTTTTTTAGTCCATCAATGTCTTTAATTTGTGTTCTTCAACCATCAATGGTTTAAAAACCACAAACGATTAATGACATTACACTACAATAACACCGATATGCATAATATTACTACCTTATCTGAATATAAAAAGCCTAGGACATAAATTGGGTCTATTATAATCTAACAAGCATGGATATTCTAATATTTGAATCTCTCCTGAATATAACAGGCAAGCTACATATTTTACATAGAAAAACAAGAAACCAAAATTATGCATAACATTGCACTATACCAATCATGATGACATTTCATTACGTATTTAAGTTTTAATATTGACATAACTTTTAATAAATCATTTTTATCTAATACATAAGAAGCTTTTAACTAATTATTTTCACTTTAATGTGATGTAAATCACGTTTTTTTTAACTGTCTTGTATATGTTTGTTTATTTTTCTTTTCCCTTCTTTCTTTCCCTAATCCAAGTTTTCCTTTCTTTTTGTACATTTGGGGTCTTATTTATTCTTTAAGCTTCTTACACTTGGGAGATAACATGATGTTTACACAAGCAAGTCAGGTACATTTCACTTATGAGTATGCTCTCAAGTTGCAGCCATGTACCTATAAAAGTCTCATTTACCCTTCTTTACAAATGAGTAGGGTTTCATTGCATAAAAATGCCACATCATTTTTTATCCATTTCCTGGTTGCTGGATTTTGGGGCTATTTCCTAGCGATTATGAATTGTGCTGCTATAAAAATAGATGGACATATAGTAAAAAATAAATAAATAAATAAATAAATAAATAAATAAAATAGTGGAGGGTTAGAGTCCATTTAGGACAAATGGGTGAAAGCAAACTCCAGTCTGAATGTTTTCATCAGCGCTTGAATATGCTTGTCTGCACAAGAGAGATAGTACTCATTACACAGTGGGGTGGTGCAGGACCATCACAGGGCACTTCAAAGCACACACTTTGCTTCGCATGAGAGAGAGTGAACACTTGAACACCTGAAAGTGAGAGATAAGAAAGAAACCTATGAGAAAGAAGCAATAAAGGAGGAGTGAGAGAAAAGTTTAAAAAGAAGCATGACTACAAAGGAGAAATGGTAGGGCTGTTGTCTCAGAGTGTGTGGGAATGGCCCAGCCATTGCTCTGTCCCTCTCTGCTGGGAGCAGCTGTGCTGCGGGAGATCACTGGCCCTGGCCCTGTGGGAAACACAGTGGCTCCTATGTGCACAGGCCTCCCTATGCTATAATCACCTCAGTCACAAAGAAAAAGCCTAGGTGGTCTCTCAGGATGAGTCCATGGAGGTTTATGGGAGGTGAGCGACAAAGGATTCTTGCTTTTTCAACAGTGCTCAAGTGCTCTTGCTGAAGCTTTGCATGTGCTCTCCTGACAGTTAGGCTGATATTGATCTCTCTGGCATGGGTGCATAAACATGAAATTGCCTTAGGTCTGCAGCCTGATCATGGCATATTCCTGTCACCCTAGGTCCATGGCATCTACAGTGAGAGCTGATGGGGATGCTGTGATGCAGCCTGTGCCTGGGGGATTCCTGTATGCTCTGTGCACAGTTCTAAGCTTGAGATCCAAGATGCTGGGTGCCTTTCTCTGTCTGAGGTGCTTGGACATCCTCAGGCAGGGCTATGGCTCTCTGTCACAGGGCATGGAGCATTCTCTCTGCTGGGCACCTGGAGCACCGAGGGCAAGAGTAGCCATCATCTTGGGAAGTTGGGTACAGCCAGAAGCCCCCATCTCACAGCTTGCATCATCTGCTACTGTGGCACTGGCAGGGTGCATGCAAGGCTCTCACATCAGAACCAGGCTACAAGCTGAGGGCTGCCTCCACCTTCAAGATAGCAGGGTTCTCAGTTAGCACGGGCTGGTTCTGGGCCACATTCTCTCTCCTAGGACCTCTTGCTTCCCCTTCTCAGCTAAGGGCCATCTAGATAATGCCAGGTTCCAGGGTCTGGTGCTCTCGATCCCCAGGGTGGTCACAGAGCACCCAGAAAAGAAAGGACTGTCCATTTCCAGTATCCCAGTGAACTAAGAGGGGTAGTATTGCTTGAACACAGGGTTTGTGAGAAGAGAATGAGCCTGGATCCTGCATCTGTGCAGGGTGGGAGAGCACAGCATGGAGGTCCAGGTGCTGGGTCACATTCAATTTTCTGTATTGTTTAGGTGATTCATTCACAGAAACAATGAGTTTCCTAAAGAGTTCCAGGTTCTTCAATGCTGGGTTTTAGTGACCCCAGCCAAGGTGTGGGCTCTATCCAAAGTTACAGCAAAAATAAAAAAAGCTAATGCGAGGGAAGGCTTGCAAGTGGAATGACCGGAACCAAAACCACTGTGCAGCATTTGCCGTGACTCATCCACATGGATGACACAGATAAAGGATCTACAGAATAGGGTATAGGATTACAAGGTAAACCCTGAGGGGACTTCACTGACCTAATAAAAAGCATAAAGTACATGTGTTGGTATATAAGTCTTGCTCTATCTAGGTCTTAACCATCCAGCAGAAAAGTATAAAAATGAAGTATACATCATGGGACCATAATATTAAGTTGAGGTGTAAATGGCTATGGTCAACAACTTCTTGGGGCAACTCACTGTTGTGGAATTCTGGACTGTGTTGGATTGTGCTGTCGAGTTCAAACACCTAAGTTAGTTGAATGACAATGGAGTGCCCATCTCTGATAGGTGTAGACAAAGGAAGGGGTATAGAAAGGAAGAATCATGATGTGTGTGTATGGACAGTACAGTTGGGATAGATAACGCCGTGCTTCTACATAATTCTATGAGAGGCAAGATTTGCACTAATGGTGGTTGGACAGGATATTATGTCAGCTTCTAATACTATGGACAACCACTAGGAAAATAACAAGGTAGGAAGTATTAATTATTGAAACTTTGATGTAATTCAGGTATAAAAAATAAGATAACCAAACAGCTACACTCTCTTTATTTACTGATAAGAGACATACGGTATAATAATGTCTGTAAGTATAGTATCATGTATGCACCTTCTATGATACCAAAGCATCATGAAAACAGTTTGCAATGCATTAATTTATCAAGTCCATCTTGTCAAGGTATCTGAAAACTGTCGCATTGATATTTGTACTTCAATAAAACAAAAATAAAAAATAAGAAAATGTCTGTAAGTATAATATTATGTATGCAGCTTCTATGATACCAAAACATTATGAAAACAGTTTGAAATGTATTAATTTATCAAATCCATCTTGTCAAGGTATGTTAAAACTGTCTCATTCATATTTGTCCTTCAATGAAACAAAAATAAATAAATAAATAAAACAAAAAGAAAAACAAAAAAAAAAACCCCAAAAAACAAAACCACTGTGCAGGCCACGGTGGCTGAAAGTGGCAGAGGCGGGCCTGCCCTAGTAACTTGGTTCAGAACTGAACAGCTTTGTCCTAGGCAATCTGAGCCGGTGCTCTGTCTAACTTTTTCCATAATGATGCCAGGATGTTCGCCTTGACAGCCTGTGGAAATGCAAAATGATCAAAGGAAATCGCAGCTTTGGAAACTGCTCTTGAGCAGAGGGATCCTGTAATCAATAGCCAAAAGCAGGAGAAAATAGATGTGAGACACATTTCCTACTCCTTGTATACAACACAGGTACCCCTGCTTAGGCAGGAGCAAGGTCCAGAGATCCCCAGCACCACAGGCCAGACCTGCCGCATCCACGGCATACTGAGCTACCATGGAGACCTGGCATAGTAGTGCATGGCTGTAAAAACAGTGCTGGGGAGGCTGTAAAAGTAGGATGACTGAGTCCCAGCTGAGAACTGAGACCTTGTAGCAAACACATTAAAAACATGCAACTAAAAATAAATACACAGACATGTACAAGCTAATTGACCTGATGTACTTTTGAGATTCCCGATGCACAGCACAGATATGTATGAGTGACACAGAACTTAACTGCACATGCCATATGCCACATAATATAAATAAGACATGATCAACACATTTGTGTGCATGGACAGTGACACACACATGCGTGGTCAATTACGGTCACTTAGGGGCATCAGGCTGTGTGGCAGGAGCACAGGCCTATCTGGGCCACACACACGATGGGCACATGGGCCAGCACTCTTAAAGTGCCACAGGTCTGTCCTGTGCCATTACCTTGGTCCTGGTGACCCACTGCTTTTTCCTCTGTCCAAGCTCCAGTGGTCCTCCTGGCCTTGCTCCACTTACACCATCCAGTGACCCTGTGCACATTTTGGTTCACACCATGCGGGCATGGAGGACTGAGGTATTCCAAGTACCTGGCTCAAGCATCCTCAGAGTAAACAGTGAGGCCCTGATGGATCTCATTCTTGGAAATATTTGTAGCTCTCCTTAATGCCTAGCAGCCACTTGGGCGAACCCCAAGAGATAATAAAGACGAGAGATAATAATTGAGGTCAGGTGGTGTCCCATGCCTCACAGGATGAATACTCAGAAAAACACTAAGGGTGTTGATTTAGACCTCTGCAAAGTTGAAAAATACAAGGTTGCCTTGCCACTAAAAGCCCACAGTATCCAGGCAGGATGTTTTCCCCAAGACTGAGGTAGCCTGCCTACACTGGGAAATGAGGCTTCATGTTGCCCTCCCATGTAGGATCAATTTGCAGCTTGCGTGGCTCCCAACAGACCTGTGTGCACTGCCACAGGCTGATGGCCAGGCCTGCATACTCTGAAGTAATGATCAGCTGTCCTACAGTGCCCTTAGTTCCCTGGAAGCCTCACACCAGTAGTATCCACCTGCCAAACCCCTCTCCCACTCCACTTCTCCCCTTCCCACAGCTGAGTCACATCTCAGGGCCAGCCATGACTACATTCATTTTGCCCCTAGGACTTTTTTCAACTTCTACCTTTGAAATATCCTAGCTCTCAGCCCCTCAATGAAATTGCTTGTTTCTCTCTGTCTGGGAATATGGGAAAATTCTTTGAGGATGTTTGACACTCAAGAGTATAGAAAGATAGGAAAGGAGGAAGCAATGGAGCTGATGAGAAGATTTTTGGTGTGGATCACAAGAGAGTTCTGTGTCCCCACTGCCCTGATCTTGGAGGCACCAGTTTTGATGGAAGCTTTGTTTTGGGGGATGAAGGTGCATCAGTTATAATTTCAGGGTCTGAGTGCCATATCTTCAGTTTTTTTGTGTGTATACCTTAAGGTGAATCGTATGTTTGCAAGAGACAGCAGCATGTTTTACACTGGGGTCTCCTTGAGTTCTTCAGTGTAAATTTTGGGAGTGTCAAAAGGGAAAAACACAGATTCCCCTTTTAAGATTTATGCATCAGTAGACAGACAGTGGTCATTGCTGTAGCACTGAAATTCAATTAGGACCTTTGAAATCCCAGCTCTGCTTCTTAGCTCTGACCAACCCATAGTTCTTTAATGGCAAACAAGCATGTTTGTTAAGAAAAACAGAAACTATCCATTTCTTGGTGTGTGTCTATTATGGACAAAGCGTGCTTCCTGAAAAAGTTAATAAAACATGAATAGAGAGGCGTATTTTGCTCATGAATTGCCCACTGAAACACTGGACTGGGCTGCCAGGGAGATAGCTCAGTGGAATTAGAGGATCC
>PVKA01002394.1:8709-90253 GCA_004027165.1 Ctenomys sociabilis
GGGCAAGGGGAGAAGAAGGAGGGGCAGGAGAAGGAAGGACCAGCCAAATATCTCAGTGGATTAAAGCACCTTCTTAGGCAGACTCACGCATGAGCCAGAGGTTCCATCCCAGGCCTGCCATGCTAAGACAGCAATTGAGACTGGGCATGGTGGCGCCTGCCTGTAATCCCAGAGTTTGGGAGGCTGTAAACAGGAAGATCACTATGAGTCCAATCTATGAAGTGAGACCCTGTAGACCCTGTATTGAAAAAGAAAGGTTGGGGAGAGGAAGAAGAGAAGATATCTAGAAGGAGAACAATTGGGTCAAATGGAATTTTTAGCTTTATTTTTTAAGGAATCTCTATACTGATTTCCATAGGTGTTGCACTAGTCTGTATTCCCACCAAAAGTACAGAAGGATTCCTTTTTCCCTACAGCCTCCCAAGTGTTTGCTATTATTAGATTTCTTGATAATGGTCATTCTTTCTGGTGAAGATGAATTTGGTTGCTGAAGAGTCTCACTATGCAGCTCAGGCTTGTGGTGATCTTCCTGTTTTCAGCCTCCACAGCACTGGGATTATTGGTGTGTGTCCCTGACTCTGGCTGGCTCAGCCTGCTCTGGGGATGGGGCTGATGTACCAGAGATTGAACCAAGGTTCCCAAGCTTGCCTGAGCAGGCACTTTAATCCATTGAGCTATCTTGTTGATCCTCAAGTGTTCTTTTAATTTGCAGTTCTCTAATGGCCATTGATGTTGAACATGTCTTCATATATCTACTGATCATTTGAACTTCTGTGAAGTATCAATTCATTTTGACTGCTAGTTTTTGCTTGGGTCTTTATATGGGAGGAGGTCTTTTTTAAAAAATTTATTTAGCACAGGGTCTACAGGGTCTCACTACACAGACTGGTCTCAGTGATCCTCCTATTTTCAGTTTCCCAAGTGCTGGGTTTACAGGTGCATGCCACTATGCTCAGTCTTAATCGCCAGCTCGGCATGCCCTGGGGATGGGGCTGGCACAGCATGCCAGGGATTGAACCCTGATCCCAGAGTCTGCCTAAGCAAGTGCTTTAATCCACTGAGCTATCTGGCCAGCCCCAATGAATCTTTTTTTCTAATTTCTTTATATATTATAGATTTTTTTTTTTTTTTTTTGGCCTGGTGAACAGCTGGTATTTTTTTCCCCCATTCTGTAGGTTGCCTTTTCAGTCAGTTGATTTTGTTATATAGAAAATTTTTAATTTAGTATAATACCATGTGTTGATTCTTGGGAACTATTGCTCCTGCACAACTGGAGTTTTGTTTACAAAGCCCTTACCTATGCTCATGATTTTAAGAATTTTCTGTTTGTTGGTTTGTTCGTTTTGAGATGGGCTTTATTATGTGGTTCAGGATGGTCTTAAATTCACTATATAGTCCTGGCCGGCCTCAAACTCACAGCAATCCTCCTGTCTCAGCCTCCCAAGTGGGAGCATTAAAAGCCACCATGCCCAGCTCAAAAGGTTTACCTATCTTGTCTTCCAGCAGGTTTGCTCATTTCACATTTAGTTCTTTGATCTATTTTTATTTTAGTTTAGTACATGGTGAGAGATAGGAGTCTTCATTCAATCTCCTGTATGTGGATATCCAGTTTTTCCAACACCATTTATTGAAGAGGCTATCTTTTCTCTAGTGTGTTTCTGACATCTCTGTTGGTGATTAAACAGTTGAATGCACTTGAAGTTGGTTCTGCATTCTCTATTTTGTTTCATGGATCCTTAACTCTGTTTCTGTGTCAATACCAGGCTGTTTTTAGAATACTATCTTTGTGCCAGCAGCATTTTTTTATTGATAAACTCCAGCTAAAGTTCATATAGAAAAAATATAAAGGTTCTAGAATAGCCAATACATTTTTAAATGAACAAGGTTGGAGGACTTATATGATCTAACATCAACTTTTATAGAGTTATAATCATCACAGCAGTGTGGTATTGGTGCTAAGACAGACATAAATCTTAACAGGATAAAGCAGAGTACAGAAACAGAGTAACACTTGTAAGGATATTTTCCAAAATGATGCAAATGCAATTCAATGCAGAAATGCTACTTCTTTAAAAAAATGGTGTTAAGTCACTCAATTTTTAAAATGAACAAAGGATTTGAATATATATACTAAAGAAGATACATGGACAGCAGATAGCATGTAAAATGTTGCTCAACATCATTAGTCATTTTGAAAAAAACATATTAATGTCAAAATAAGATGCTCTCTGGCTCTCCTCCACTGCTTTCTATCCTGTTCATTCCCTCTGTCCTAGGATGTCTCAAAACTTTAACACTGGCTGTACCTAGCATTGGCAATTAGACTGTCTCATGCTGGAAATATAAAATAGCACAACTTCTTTGGAAAAGTTTGGTAGTTTCTTAAAAAGTTAAATGCACACCTGCCATATGACTGAGTCATCCTGCTCACGAACATCCCAGAGAAAAGAACAAAGACTTCCAAATGAACAGTCACAGAAGCTTTATTTGTAGTAACTAAAAACTAGAAATTGCTCAAATGTGCACTAAGAGTGGATAAACTATGATATAACATATAATAAAGATGAGTAATAAATGCAATGAATTACTAATATATAACATGGACAACATGGACAAATCACAAAATTATTATGTCCAGTGCAAGAAGCCAGACAAGATAAATCACTATATAAAAGTTCTTAAAAATGTAAATTAATATAAAGTGATCAAAATAGATTAACCATTATCAGCAGTTGGGCAAAATTTTACCTAGTAAATAAGCAAAAGAAAAGTATGGGGTCAGTGAGATAGCTCAGTGGATTTAAGTACCTGCTTAGGCAAGCGCAGGGACTGGGGTCGCATCCACCACATGCAGTGCGAGTGCCAGGTGCACTGAGCCAGCCTTGGACACCAGGCATGGGGGTGCACACCTAAATTCCCAGCGCTGGAGAGGCTGAAAACAGGAGGATCATTATGAGTCTGAGCTGTGTAGTGAGACTCTGTATTAAATACATAAAAAACAAAACAAAACTGGGGAATGAAACATTAGTACCTTTTGTACATATAATTCAAATTCATCAAGTTATACACTCTAAATATAACCAGTCTATTGTATCTTCATTTTATGTAAATTGGGATTTTTAAAACAAGTCATAGACTAGCTCTTGCCTGGCAAGTACAAGGGCCTGAGTTTAATCCCTGGTTCTGAAAAAAAAAAAAAAAAAAAAGACAAAATCCCAAGTCTTTCATCCTAAAATGGTTCCTAAAATGGTCTTTGCTTTGCTGGAAGAGTCCTGACTGATCCAGCCCTCAGTAAGATCTCTTTTATCAAGTGAAATTTCACTCTGGGGTGTGCATGCTGTTCCATAAGATCACAAATCTTCAAATCAGAGCACCTGCAGGATAACATTCCCTCACAGGGTATTAAGTTTCATTTTTCAATGTACCCTCCTGTAAGTGAGGCTTAATAAGCCAAACAACTGAATTTTTATGACAGCTATATTCCATTGCTTTAGTTCTCCATGCCATGGCAAATGATCAGTACACAAACTTCCATTCAATAACACCTACATCCTATGTCTATATAGTAACTTAATCAAAGCTATTAATTTCTGAACTACTGTACTCTTGTGATTTTACTTGCTTTCAAATAAGAGTTAAAAAGTTTCTTCAAGTTCAAAGGACCTATAGGTTTTAATACCTAACAACAAGTTAACATCAGAAGCAGCGCTACACCATCTCAATGAGATCCATACCACATACTCCAATATTTATAATTTGGAACCACTAAAAACTATGTTTCAACCTTAAAGGTTAGACAAACCCACAAATGCCAGAGAAACACTAGTCCTTCAGTACTGACAAAGAGAAAAGACAATGAGGAAGAAGGGCCTGAGCCATGACCTTGGAAAAAAGTACTCACTATAGAGAAGTGGTGAAATACAGTTCCTCAACAGGGAAGAGTCAGAGCCCAGAAAGTAGTACTAAAGAGAACTGAGAATTTATGAACAGTAGTAGGGGACTACTCTCATATATGTTCAGGTGTTTTCAATTTTGTTGCTATTCATTCTCTCTTCTCTCTCTTTCGACAGAATTTTGCTATGTAATGAAGGCTGCCCTTGAACTCATTGTATGTCCCAAGATGGCCTAGAACTTCTGGCAGTCCTCCTGTCTCAGCCTCCTGAGTGCTGGGATAATAGGCACGCACCATCATGATCGTCTGTTGCCTTCACACAGGGTGCAGCATATCAGGGTAATCAAAAAATGTAGCCAATGTTTAAAATTTAAAATATTTACTATAGTAAAAGACACATTCCTAAGAATGAAGGCATAAATACATTCAAAGCAGGGGAAAAAGTATTCTGAGGACTAGGGGAGAAGAGCGAAAGATTAATGGCAATGAGTCTTTTACTGTAATATTTTTAAATTTAAACATTAACATACATTTGATCATACACGTATATTAAAATAGGTGATAACTGACCGTTCAAGTCAGTATGACTATTACTCATTCTATAGCAAAATTACAGTAAACTGAAATTCTACTGAAAAGTTAAGTGTAAAGGAACTGAAGTGTGACATCAACTGTCCAACTGTGTGGTGACCAAAAGGATCAGCAGTGACTCTGCTCAGGACATAAAAATGTTTTACCAAGGACACACACCACAGGGCCTCTTCTCTGGAGAAATAGGATGGAAAGCGTGGGTCTGGGCACAGTCAGGAAGAAGCCAGTGGTTCTGGAGAGCTCCTGCTGCCAACCCAGAGGCAGGAACTGGGAGCCTTACCGTGGCCTGGGTGCTCCTTTCCCAGGCTCAGTAGCGCCTCCTTTCCTAGGGATGTACTTGCTCACAGTAGAAATGGGGCTACACAGTGCATCATTTAAAAGCATCATTCATATTTTTAAGATAAAAAAAAAAGGAAGTGAATTTAAACAGGGCATCTTTTGGTTCTCCTCTGACCAGGCAGGGGTCCTCAATAGCAGGGATGATGCCCCTATGACAGAGACTCATGGAGGTCAGAAGAGTCTTATCCTGTGTGGTTCTTCAAGGAAAGTTATCTGCTCTATGTCTATGTCTAAGAAAAACACCAAGCACAGTATTCAGTATCAGAAATTAAACAGGCGAGATTCAGACCTTCTGCAGGGATCACACAGTGTCACAGCAAACAGCTGAGTGAGCTAGGTGTCACACAAGCCTTCTGATTATACCTCATCACCCCCATTCTATTAAGCTGGCATCTTTTATTCTAATTTTGAAATTCTGCAAAAAGGGTGCTATTTGTGACACTTACCTTGGTTTCAAAAGCAATTAGTAGAAAGAAAATCAACTCTGAATTGAGGATTCCACAGGTGACAGTTGTACCCTACTTCTCAATGTTCTTAATTTGTGTTCTATTTTTAGAAAGGTAAAAAAGGAAAGTCTTGTTCTAGTGTGGCAGCAGTTATCATGTAAATTTAGCTAACTGAATGATAATAACTGAGTTACCTTGAGGGAAATGTGTATTTTTGAAAGATAAGCATGTTTAATACTAATAAGCAATGAACTACAGAGTAAAGCTGATTGAGAACCTGTATGACCCAGTTTTTCAACTAAAACTATATATGTCAGAAAATTACTCAAACTCTAAAAGACGATTTATATATAACTTTTTGGTAACAACTAGGCCAACCTCTACCTGTTGCATCAGATACGATGCCTAATTCCATTCAAAATGACATCCAAGTCTCCTTGGGAGATGGTACAGCATCTAATTTCTACTTACATATGGTGGAGAAATGTTTTATGAATGATCTAGCATTGGCATTTTCAATAGACAGTCTCAGTAACAGCTTGTGTAAATATGTTTCTTTGAGCAAATAATTGAGCATTTTTCTTAAGCCATCAAAAGCCTTTTTTCCTCCCCCTTTAATTAAGAAATATGCTTTCTATACATCAATTGATATAGTATTTCTGCATTTCAGAACATCATCAAAGCTCTATACTCATGCACAGTCAACTACCAAGGCTGCTCCTCCCAGGGTACCTGCCATCTACACTGTAGCCAGGTAAAGAGAAAAAGCTCAGGCTTTAGAGTCTTGACAGTTTCTGATCAAACAGTTACCATAATTATTAATGGTAAAAACTTTGGTAAATTATATGGCTTTTAAGTCAGTTTCTGCATCTAAAAATGTGACGGTACTATATGTAATTAATCTTGAAGAATGGTTGTGTTGAGGCACCTAATAAGAGCCAGTGTTAAGGCTGCTGCTGCTACTGCTACTGGGGTCCTTCTCCTTCACACTGAGTACGTATTTTCATAAAGCAACAAAGAAAAAGTTATGGGTATGACAAAGTCCACTCCAGGGAAGGCACTAAAGTCCCATATAGGACTTTCTTTATAAAATGGGATCTATATAACTCATTCCTTAAATGAAAATAAACTCCAGATGGATGAAAGAGGGAGAGAGGGAGGATGCCATTTAAGCACTCTAACAAGAACTGTGGCTTTTCTTTTCCTCCTAAATTAAGGAGTGAACAAAATCTTTCTAACTAGGATATAAACTCAAAGCCATAAATAAATGATGGCTACATAAAAACTTTGTTTTTATTTATTTAATTTTGTCTTTTTGAGACAAGGTTCCACTATGTACTTTAGGTGGACCTGCCTTGAACTCAACAACGATCCTCTTGCCCCAGCTTCTGCAGTATTGATGCGTACCACCACACCTGGCCAGCTATGTGAAAACTTTAAAACAATTACTAGAACATGTACCAGGAACAAAGTCAGTTTTTCTAGGGAAAAACAACCAGACATTTATATCAAATATTGGTGGCTTCTACATCACATAAAAAGACCCTATAAATCAACAAGGAAAAGGCCTAAAATCCAGTGAGAAAAGGGGAGAAGAAAAGGAGCAGGTCACACACAAACAGATGAAATACAGTAAGAATGCTGTCAAAGGTGACAGGAGAAAAGGCATTTATGTTATTAGTAAGAATAAGACTAGTATACTCACCATAGACAAGAATTTGGTATTTATCAAAATATAGTTTTTGAGCCAGCTAGTTTACTTCTAGGAATTAACACAGAAAATAATTATACCCATGGGAAGTTATATGTGCAAAGGATATTCACTGTACAATGTCTGCAATGCTGAAGGATCAGAAAAGGTCTACACCTTAGCCACATGAGACTACAATTATAAAAGGAAATGTTTTTTGTGCTAATGAAGATCACGCTTCTAGATGTATTGTTGAATTTTAAAAACAAGACACAAAAAAGGAAGTACCATGTAAAATGAAGTTTGTAATTATATATGAGTGGAACTTAGAAACAAACTAGTACTACTGTGCCAGAGAAGGAAAAGCCAGAGGCTGTAGACTTAGCCTTTTTAATAGACTGCTTCTATTTTTAAAAGGCAGTACCAAAAAAAAAAAGGCAATACAGCAAAATGTAAATACTAGGTGAAACTGGCTAACAGTACACAAAATTGTTTCTTACAATGCCATGTGAATATGCATATATAACTATTACAAAATAGAAAATTCAAATAGTGAAAGATAATTCACTTATTCAAACATATTACCATAAGACGGATTTGGAAGTCAAGGGAATAATGAAGATAGGAATGCCACCCAGAGTTCAGGAGACAAACACGCAGGAGCCGCAGAAGCCGGGGTGAGAGTCCTATGTTCCCCAAGAGTCTCATTCCTTCTTGGCTCCCTGGTTCCCACCCCTCACCACAGGAATGACTATATCCCTTCTTTCTGCTTGTCCCAGTATAGTCTCAAAACCTCCCCTGCACCTACCCATTCACTTTAAACCTTTTATTCCTGGCACCTCAGTATTTTTCATAGACTCTAAGAGGTAACTTCAGATACTCCCCAACATGAAGATGCACTGAAACAGAGCAGCCATGGTAGAATTAAACCTTCCTCCACTATGAGATGCAAATGGATCTCTAGCCAGTCTCAGAGATTCCTTACCTCCAGGAGAGGCTACATCAGGGCATAAAGACAGACTTTTGCACAGGAGAAGTAGGAGTTTCCCAACGAAGTACCTCCATTACATATTAGGAAGAATCACCCAGCTTCCCAGTAACATCTTCAAAAAAGAAAAAGAGATGGATGAGCCGGGACACCTTAACTTCGAGACACTATGCATTAAGATCCTTCACTTAAACCACCTCATGTAAGGAATTCCTGCTCCCCCAGCAACCACCTAATTCTCACACACAGGACACTAGGCTAGGGTTAGGTGCAGGCCAAACATTCATAGGGGATACCTGAAGCATGTGTGAGCAGGAAAGTACAGGCAGAAGGAGCCAATAAGGGGGACAAGAAGTCAACCAACACTTCCCTTTTTCATGGACTAGCTATAAGAGAAATCTCAAAAGCTAAAGCCTATATTTACCTAGCTCCTGTGCACTCAATTGAGGCTCTCAAAACATTGCTCTCAAAACATCAGTTAGACACTCAAGCCGCTTTTCAAGTCTCTCTTAGAAGCCCAGGAGTATACTATAAGCCAAACAATTCATACATCTCAGAGAAGAAAACAAGGACCCTAACAAAAAGGAACCTCCTGCCATGCTATGTCAGAGGCACAGTGACAAAATGAGTCCTCCACGTACTGACTGGCTTGAATACTGACTGAGACACAAGGAAGAATGTTACAGGGACCAGCAGAACTGGAGTACAGGGCAGGCACTGGGATACCTTAGAGGGATGTCACCTTCCTCAGGAAATCTACAGCTTCCTCTTAACAGCCACACTTTCACTAAAACCCTATGAAATGGGGCTTGGTGGTTAAAATTTCCAGTTGTTTCCTCCCCCACATGAATACTTTAGTGGTAACTTCTTTGCTCGCTTTATTTGCCACTCTGACCAAATTAGAGCAACAAGTTCAGTCTTGAAAAGCTAACAACTGCTCTGCAAACACACCTATTTCCTTTTCCCTAAAACAAAGGCTTTAAAAGGGGAGGGCAAAATGAAGAAAGCTCATTCATACAGCTTGCCAATTCTAGTCAGCTCAGGGTTTCTACAATAAGGTTCTCTTCTGTTATATGTACATCTTTTGCTAAGTACATACGCATGCATGCATACATACACACACACATAACTATACTATACTGTACAGACCAATATAAAATTTAACATCAAGTACTGAAAGTAAACTGCAAAGGTGCTAGCCCAAAAGGTAAAACAATCTTGAAGTTACAGTGATTTAAGCAAACACTTGAACAATGGAGTGCACACATACTTAACAAAACTATTTACAGCCTCCAGCAAAGTAGATTAACATACTCCCTCAGCCCCTGCCTGCTTCCTAAGTCACTTTAAAAACAAACTGCAACTGGTAAACCCAACCATCATGCCTTCACCCTGAGCATTCAATTCTGGATGCAGCTCCAGGACCACTGCAGCCTGTGCTCAGCTACCAACAGTCCAAGGACCCTTCAGCAAAGAAGCCTATGACATGCAGTAATGTGAGTGCACAGAGACCAAGACATTCAGCTATGCCGCCGCAAGCACCTTCCCTTATGCACTATGACAGCAGTCCTCAATGTGATCACTTTGAGTTCTGTCATAATTTGTTGCTAATACAGTTCTTTAGTTTATAAAGAGTTAATCTCATTAAAAAAAATCTTATTTCCCCTCTTGCTTTCACTTAGTGGTGCCCCCTGTGGGCCACAACTTGTTCTGGGTACTCTAGATAGAGAAGCAAAAGACAAACTGTCATTTACTTTTGGAAATAGCTATTACACCAGAAGAATAACGAATATAATGATTGTACTAGTGATCAATGCTATGAAGAAATAAACCAGATGGGGTAAGGGGCAGCAAGAGAGGGCAGGGACCCAGTTCTTTTGGATAAGGTGCAGGTAAGGTTTCTGAGGAGGGGCCATGAGAGAGCTGGCTTTTGAAGAAAGTCTTCGAAGAGCAGTCTAGGATAAGATAAGATCTAGTTAAAGGCACAGAGTGGCCTGTGTAGGCCTGAGCCACTATGGACACCAGCTTCAGGGCCATAACTTGCAGGACGTTTTTAAAGGAGGGGGTGGGGGTGGAAAGCCCTGCCATCACCCTCTTGGACTGCAAACAGAACCTCTAGCCTCCTGCTGGACCTCTCTTCTTAGACCCACATCTGCACCTTTGCTGAGGTTATCCCCACTCAATAAATGCCTTTTAAAGCAAGTATTTATAGCCCACCTACAAAGTGCCAGAGGTCACCCAGGTGGGTCTCAGGTATCCTGGTCTCCTCAGGAGAACAGGTAAGCAAATAAATTATACAATAGAACTAAACAACTTGGCAATCTGTACCAGGGACCAACAAATCTCTCACCCACAAACTTTGTTAATAGTTACCACTTTTTAATCCCTACTACCATAGTAGTCAATAAGGTGCTACATAATGAGTTTTAAAAATTAATTTTCTGGGATGGGGTTATAGCTCAAAGAGCATTTGCCTAACACCCTTGAGGTCCTGGCTTTGATTCCCAACACTACAAATCAAATCAAATCAAATCAAATCAATCAACCTAGCATTAAATTAGATCATTGTCCCTAAGAATATTTAAAGCCCTGTCAAAATAACAGCCACTCATATTAACTATATTATAAAGAAATTGTGTTTAAAAAAGAGAATCTTCCAATATGCAAAAATTGGGATGAAACCTGTGGAAATAAATAAAACTCACAAAGAAGAACAAATACTACACAATTCCAAGGATCTGAAGAAACTCAGAATACTTAAGTCCCCTGAGCAGGATGAGGGGCCAGTGGTATAGCTCTGTGGACTAAGTGCTTGCTTAGGTAAACACAGGGACCAGGGTTCGATTCCTGGTTCCCCATGCCGCGTCAGCCTCACCTACAACCCGGGCGCAGTGATGAGTGCCTGTAAAAATCAAAACACTCAGGGTGGAGGGGTGGAGGCGCTGGATGACTGCTGTCAGGGATGGAGAGGTGGGAAGTTGATCAGCAGATGTAAGATTTCAGTTAGGTGAGACAAGTAAGTTCTAGAGTTCTGCTATACAACACTGAGCCTCTCATTAACCACAGTATACATTTAAAAACTTGTTCAGAGTAGAGGTCTTCAGTGCTTTCACTACAATAAAATAAAATTTAGGGGAAAAAAGCATGAGATTTCATACTACAATTCACTGTGACAAGTTTGACTCTTTTCAAAAGCAGTTAATTTAGAAGTGCTCATTCTTGTTATATTTCTTGGCTGAGTCTCAAAATTCCACACCCCCATGCCTTATTATGTAGCCCAGGCTTGGCCTCAAACTCACAGAGAACCTCTTGCTTCAGCTTCCCATGGCATGTACTACCATGCCCAGTGGAACTCCCTTTTAGACTGAACCAGTGCTAGGATACCTTTTTTATTATCAAAAGTACTCTGGCTTTTTAAAAACAGTGCCATTTGTATATGTGAATTCCGAAAGACTGGCCTGGAAAGAATTTACATAGTCATCACACTGTATGTTTTTTTCTTTTCTTTTCTCCTTACTTTTTCTTTTTCTTTTCTTTTTCTCTTCTCTTCTCTTCTCTTCTCTTCTCTTCTCTTCTCTTCTCTTCTCTTCTCTTCTCTTCTCTTCTCTTCTCCTTTCCTTTCCTCTCCTTTCCTCTCCTTTCCTCTCCTTTCCTCTCCTTTCCTCTCCTTTCCTCCCCTTTCCTCCCCTTTCCTCCCCTTTCCTCTCCTTTCCTTTCCTTCTTTTTGGCAGAACTGGGGACTGAACTCAGGCCCTTGTACTTGCCTACTGAGCCATCTCCCTAGCTCCTGTATGTCTTTTTCTGATGCTGCTTTCCACAGAGGTTTGCGGTCCTCGCTGTCACTGAAAACATGAGGCAGGGCATGAAGCTCTGCCTCTGCCTCCAAAACCAAAGCCACTCACCTGCGCTGCATCACACAAGTAAAGTAAGAGACAGAATGGGGCTAGGTGACACTAGATTCCTTTCAGCCCTAACATATTATGGTGATTATTTGTAAAATATTTTTATCTCCTTCCCTTCAATTTTGGGGGGTCTTGGGGACAGAGCCTAGGGCCTCAGCTCTGTACCACTAGGCTACATCTCATAAAAGCTGATTTACACACACACACGTTTGGAAACTATTCTATGGGGCAAATACTAGAAACACTTTCAACTTTTTTAACTACCACAAGGATGATGCCAATAATGCAGTGGTGAAAGACACAGAGCAAAGAAAGAAATGCTTCAGAGGTCAGAAGAAATTTGCAGCATGTGGTAATGACCATACACAGATGGGAATGTGGTACACCTGCCCAGAGCAGATGACCACAGAGCTCTGGTCCATGAAAGGAGAGCTGGAGAAGACTTCCAGAAAAGGCTGAAAACAAGTTGGTCCAACGGTTGTGGGTTATTGTTAAACTGATTAACAGAAAAGGCTGAAAACAAATGCTAGATGATTCTAGTAACATGAAAGAGCCTAGAAGTCAAATCCATACAATCAAACACAGCCACACCAGTCAATGAAGGCAGCATACTGAGATATAAAAGAAAGTTTTAGAGGTACAAATATCTGTATGCTGTGAGCTCCTGTTGTAAAACACTTGTGACTATTAGCAACTCAAAGGAAGAAGATAACTTCCCAGCCTGTCTTCAAGGACAGTGGCAATGTGGGTACATAGGTTCTTAGCTTTTCACTTGATCATCACAGAAGACAGCACTCCAACATAACATGACTTCCAGTTTAATAACTGAATTTTTTCTTAATAGTTTGACTCCCAGCAAAGTATGACATGAGACAGCCCTAGTACTGAGGCCAGATCACTCATGGCTCTGTGAGCCTCATTAAGAATTTTCTTCTTTTTCCTGGAAATGTAGGAATCCATTGATAGGTGTTCAGTGGAGAAATACCAGGTTTCATTTCAAAGGTCATCTGCTGCAGGGAACAGACAGATACATGGGAGACAGATGCTCAAATGCAGAACATGCTCCTGCTGGTGGCCTGTTGAGTGGCTATCGTCAAGATCCACCCAGGAGACTGGAACCTCTCATTATTTTAACAGAGAAATTTTAATATAAAGATGGATAACTAGGTAGAAAGTTAACTATTCACTGAATAGGCAAAAAAAAAAAAAAAAAAAAAAAAAAAAAGGATGAGCACTAAACATTCCAGGGCTGAAGAGGCTTTGAGGAAAGACCATGGGGACTCAAGACTCCTCAGAGCAGGGGACTCTGGTCTAGTGCTACCACCTTAGGGAGTGGCACAAAGCTGGTCTTTGTCACCACTGGAATAGCAAAAGGAAAAGAAAAAAGGAATTCAGGGGGACTGTTACAGGAAGAAACTGAGCTGAGGCAAGGAAGTGGTGTTCAAAGGCCCCAGCTGCAGCAGACGGAAAGCAGCAAGTTGCTTCTTCCTTCTCTGACCATGCAGTCACCCTCTCAGGTAGCCTACTAGCATCACCTGAGGTGAGAATCTCAAATCATATTACAAAACAGAGTAGAAAAAGATGGGCTCAGAGCTGAGAACCACTTAATAGCTGATAAATCACGAAACATGTGCCTAACAAACTTTTCACCAGCTATATAGTTCTGTTCCAACAAGAATGAAATTCTAGCAAACTAAATATATCAAATCTAGCAAACTAACGGTTATGAGGCAAATCAATATTTTGTATGTCATTAAGAAAAAGTGCTAGCTGGGCGTGGTGGCGCATGCCTGTAATCCCAGCACTCGGGAGGCTGAGGCAGGAGGATTGTTGGTGAGTTCGAGACCAGCCTGAGCTACAAAGTGAGCTTAAGGCCAGCCTGAACTGCAGTGAGACCCTGTCTCGAAAAGACCAAAAAAAAAAAAAAAAAGTGCTTCCAGAGCTAGAGCTATAGCTCTGTGGTACAGTGCTTCTGTAGCATGCATGAGGCCCTGGGTTCAAGCCCAATGCCATCAAAGATGGCGCCAATTATTAGATATGTCCTTATTTCAAGGATGTTAAAAGGTAAAGAAAAATAGCTAAATACTCTATAGTCATGTTGAATTTAATCAAATTATTTCTGTAATGATTGTTACTGAAGAAACAGCTAGGCAACAGGGAAATATTGGAGTCAGGAGTATAGCTCAACAATGGAGCACATACTTGGTATATGTGTAAGACTCAGTTTAACACCCACTTCCCAAAAAAGCAAATACTGAAAAATAGGATTTCCAAGTGAAATCTCAACTTTGTTTTTATTTTGAAAAACCTGCATATACACTTACAGTTTTATACTATTCAAAGGTCTTGCAGTCCCCTTTTAGTGGTAGCATCTCATGTGAATGCAGGACATTACAGCCAGAATTCTGACCCTGTGTGATCCATCAAACCCACTCAAATTTCACCATGTTTATACATTCTCAATCTGTGTGCATTCTGTTCTATGTGATTTCTCATATTCATGTGACCGTGGCCCTAAAGAATATACAGAATGATTCCATCACAAAGATCCACTAGGCTACTTTTTTATAGCCACAGTCATCTCAATCCTTTCCTATATTATTTTTTAAAGAAAAGAGTAGGGCTGGCCAAATAGCTCAGTGGATTAAAGCTCCTACAAGCAGGTGCAGGGGCCTGCTGTGTCGGCCCTGCCCCCAGGTGCACTGAGATGGCAATTGACACTGGGCATGGTGGCACATGCCTATAATCCCAGCTCTTGGGAGGCTGTAAACTGGTGGATCACTACAAGTCCAATCTACTAGTAAGACCCTGAACACCCGATTGACCCTTCCATAAAATACAAAAAAAGAGCATATATTTTATTTTATCATTATTTGTCTTTTAAGTGCCAGAGGGTTGCCTTTTTTTTTTTTTTTAATGGGATGATAATGGGGCTTCACTGTGCTCCCAAGGAGCATTTTATCACTAAGCTACATCCGCATCATTAGCTGCTCTTTTAAAAAAATTTTATTATGAAACAGGGTCTCACTAAGTTGCCCAGAATGGCCTCAAATTTGCAATTCTCCTGCCTCAGCCTCTCTAGTAGCTGGTGTATTACAGGTATGCATCACTGTGCCTGTCTGTTTTTCCATATTTACACAGTGATTAACGAAGATAGTATTTCATTTCATTTGGGTTAGCTTATGTAGCAGTGCAGTACAAAATGAGCAAAGACTTCTTCAAAGGAGGAAATTTTATTTTTTAAAGAGGACATGATAGCTTCCTAATCCCACTCTCCCTACCTGTCTGAACACTATCTCCATGTGGTGTCCTGGGCACTCTCCACCTCCCACAGCAGTACCATACTGCATACTATGGGAGCTGTTCCCATTATCACTGTGATGATTACTTGCTGGATCCTACCTCTTTTGGTTAGTTTGTCACCTTCTGATATACTTCGTACAAAGCAGCCAGAATGAGTTTTATAAAAGTGAAATCCATACATGTCATTTGTTTTCTTGCAATTCCTTCTGGCTTTCCCCTGGCTTTCTAGACCATGTCCCCTCTGCCTTCTGTACTTGGCTCTTCCCAGTTTGGCACTCACCTGGTTTCCAGTCCTTAGGTCCAAGTCAGAAAGTTACTTGCCATCTGATTCCCCTGGGCCTTCACTTACTACAAAGTTCTGCCTTCTCAGTGAAAACTTGATGGCTCCATTATAGGTGTCCCTTCACTACATACTCTCTTAGGTAAAATACACACACCACAAAATTTACCATGTTAACTTTTTTTCAGTGGTAGTATACTTACATGACATAAGCATAATCGCTTCTCAGGACCTGGCGGGGAGAGGGGAGACTGATTCTAGGACTCTTCTCAGATACCGAAAACTGAGGATGTGCGAGCCCCTTATATAAAATGGTATTAGTATTTGCATATGACCTATGTACATCCTGCACATTTTCAAAATCTCTATATTACTTATAATGTTGGGGCCAGGGAGATGGCTCAGTAGAATAAGTGCTTGCCTGGCAAGTGCAAGGGCCTGAGTTCAATCCCTGGTCCCCCCCCCAAAAAAAAACCCAACATGTTGAATATAAGATTTGTGCTAGGAAATAACCACTGTATTGTTTAGGAAATAAAGGAAAAGAAAAAAAAGCCTGTACATGTTTAATACAAATGCATTTTACCCAAATATTTTCTATTGGTCATTGTTGAATCCAAGGATGTGGAAGTCATCCATATGGAGGGCCAGTTGTACTTTATCCAGTTTTACTATCAGTCTGTTTCTCTAGATGCCGCATGCAGTACAACACATAATTTTTCTATGAAAGACAGGAAAAAGAATATAAGCTACAAATAAGAGGAGATATAAAGTTGCAGCAGGGCAGTATGGTACACACCTGAAATCTCAGGAAGTCTGAGGCAGCAGGATAGCAAGTTCAAAGCCAGTCCAGACTATGTAACAGAACCCATCTCCAAAAAAAAGAAAACAGAAAGTTTCACATCTCATTTAATAATTAAGACCCAAGTGTCTGCTATGTGGCAACTGGCTGTGACAACTAAACTTGAGTTAAATTTAAAAGTTAGTTCTTAGGGGGCTGGGACACCTAAGTTCAGTGGCACAGCATCAGCCTGGCAAGTGCAAGGGCCTGAGTTTGATTCTGAGTACCCACAAAAAAAAAAAAAAAGTTCTTCAGTCACACCTGTCACATTGCAAACACTCAATAGTCACATGTGTCTACCTTTCTGAACAGGCACAGGATATTTTTATCTCAGAAAGTCTATTGGACAGCACTGCTTAAGACTGCAGAAAAGCTGGAAATACCCAGTTGGTAAGGGACAAGGCATACAGGCAGGAGCAAAACCAGCCAGCTCAGAGGAAACTATTCATGCTACAAGTATGCAGAAATCCAGTACACACAAACCACAGCCCTGGCCACTATCCATACCCTAAGGCTACAAAAATTCCGAACTGATCTGCTCTCAAAGGTATGCATTTAAAAAAGTAATAAATACTGGTAGTATGATTTCTAATGAAAGTACAAACAACAGTGCATATAGATGGTAAGAATGGAGTAGTGAAGAGGTGAGAGGTTGAGAGACCATCAAGGCCTTTCTGCTGAGCACTACATCACATCTTAAGGAACAAATGTCAGCAAGGGTTACAGTTAGGTTCCTAACAGGGTCCAAGTTCATAGAGTTGGTAAGTGATAGAGCCAAGACTCAGAACACAGGTCTACTTCCCAGGGCCATGATCCCATCCACTGCACTATGGAGGAAGCTGCAGGAGATAAGTCTGTAACAGTAAGATAAGCGGAACTTTATCTAGTGAGGAACCACAGAAGGAATCTACTAAGCAAAACAACCAAATTTACACTTCAGAAAGGGAACTGTTTGAAGAGGAGAGTTATCTGGCAGGAGCAGAGATAGACAAAAGGAAAGGTGATGAGGAGGTCAGGAGGCAGCAGAACAGAAAAAACTGAGGCTTTGCAGCTGGCTCTAATTAGTCCCCTTCCCTGAGCCTCAGTTCCCCTGTATGTAAAATAGGTGTTTCTACACACGTTTGTTAAGGATGAAAAACTGACCTCTTCAAGCACTGCTGCCACAGCTCTCCTGATGACACTCTCCTGCTCTAAGGACAAAGTAGCAGAGCCTAGTAGATGACTCAATAGAATAAGCACTTCCCTGGCAAGCACAAGGGCCTGAGTTCAATCCCCAGTTCAGCCGAGAGAGAAAAAAACAAAACAAAACAAAACAAAAACAACATAGGCTTGGAGCAAAGCATAGCCTATGGATCCAGAGAAGAGTCTAGTCTAGGACATCTTGTGTGAAGCAAAATTTACAGGCAGCCATTGGTTTGGACAGAGCTCCTGCACTAGGCCCATCTGGCCAAAGCAATGGAGTCAGTTAGGCCAAAGCTGCAAGCCAGAACTGAGTTTTTTTATCTGACCTCAGAAATGACAGCGAGAAATTAATGGCCAAAGCTACCAAAAAAAGCCAGCTTTAGCTGGTATAAGAGAATTTCCTCTGCTTTAACCTTTACAAAGAAAGTTAATTTTTTTATTTATTTATTTTTTTTCTCTTTTTGAGACAGGGTCTCACTATGCAGTTCAGGCTGGCCTTAAGCTCACTTTGTAGCTCAGGCTGGTCTCGAACTCACAACAATCCTCCTGCCTCAGCCTCCCGAGTGCTGGGATTACAGGCCTGCGCCACCACGCCCGGCTCAAGGAAAGTTAATTTTGAACAACCAATGTGTTTTTGCTTGTGTTTCTGCATTTTTTATAAACCAACTTTTTCTCTTTGCTCATTAGATCAAACCCATTTTACAGAATGAGATGTTACTGACTGAATCACAAATAAAAGCCATTAAGAATGGTGCAGTTTGTGTTTTGACAATTCTGGTGACTAACAAGAGGAATAGAAGAACAATGCTGATGACTCCAGAGATCTCTTAGGAAATGCAAGGTAAGTGTCAAAGAGCCCTTTTTGGAGTGAGGTCCCCTGGCTTCCTCAGGGAGACCAAGAGTCATAACCTCCTCTTGAACCTGACTCTCTTCTCCCTGCACTGAATCCCCTGACCTTCAGCTTTTGAATTAGGATTAGTCCCAGTGAGGGCATATTTGACTTTTGGGTTGCAGCAGATTGTGGGGTCACTGGAAGGGCTGCTATGGTTATAGTAAGTGGCTATTCCTGCAGGGGCAAGTATCAGCTTTTGGAATTCCCATGTTATCTACATTCTGTCTTTCTCTTTTATACTCAGATGTCTGAATCAGACAGAAACTGGGTAAATCACTGACCAAAGCGATCTCAAAGCCACAATTTGATGGAGGACAGTTTGAAAACTTAGCTATTAGAGAGACTATAACCAGAGAGGGAGAAAGGGGAAGGAGAGCGGTGAGCGGACAGGGAGGGAACACCACACACACACACACACACACACACACACACACACACACACACACACACAGAGAACTAGTTGACATTAGATCACCTATCAGTTTCCAGAAAATGTCTACGCAATGAGGTACACTGTGAAAGCATTACATAACCTAACCCTGTAGCATTTGCCACTTTAGTTTTAATCTCTGAGAGACCCAAGATTCAGAAATGGGATCCACACCTGGGCATAGTGGTTCATCCCTGTAATCCTAGCACTCTGGGAGGCTAAGGCGGGGAAAATGAAAGTTCAAGCCCAACCTGGGCAACTTGGTGGGACCTTGTCTCAAAATTCAGAAAGGGCTAGAGATTTAGCTCAGTGTAAAGGTCCTAGAGCTGATCCTCAGTGTACACACACACACATACACCTTAATTTCTGAAGAACTGAGTACTCTAACTTCCTGATATACTTCCCTTTTACATGTATCAATATTACACACTAAAAGATGCAAATATTTACAAATGGCAAAAATCTTACTAAAGATATTTTTAAATTAAAATGGCCAGTATGTTGAACATTCTAGATGAGTAAGACTGGACCGAAGACTGACTCGTTCTCTTTCATAGAGAACTTTTGCTTTTCTATTTGCTTTTTTTTTTTTTTGTCCTGAGGACTGGGCTTGACAGTCCATCTGCTGAGCACAAACAGGTTAACAGGCTTCTATACAGTTGGTCAAACAAAAGGCCAGAAACCCAATGACTGAACAGAAACGTACGCTGCACCCCATCCGTGGCTAACACACCAAACCTTAACGACTCCCAAGGCACTCAAAAGTCTCTCTTGGCAACCTTTGGGAATGGCTCTTGCTAAGGGGCTTGGTTTAAACCACCTCCCTCATGACCATTTTGTCTTAACTAGGATTCATAAGGTAGTAAGTTTTTCATGTTGTTTGGTAAGAAAGATTTGCAGTTCTTCAGCTGCTAACTAGGTGACTACTTGTCCAAGTAGCTTTGGAAGAAACAAGCTTTATTATTTATTTCTATCTTGTTTATTAACTATAAGATTTCAATAAAAAAGGGCAGTTATAGGCCACTGTTAAAAGCTTTTGTAGGGTCAAGGATATAGTTCAGTGGCATAGCACCTATCTGGCAAGCATGAGGTACTGAGTTCAATTTCTGATTCAAAAAAAGCTTCTGTAATAGAGAATGTAATAGGAAAGTAAATATTATAAAGACAACCCTCAAGAATAAGCTATCAACTTGGTCTAAAATAAGCCAGACTCTCTTAGTCAACTACACACATTCTGAAGTCTTACCAACAGGAGATTAGGAACAGCAAAATTAAATGGCTGACATGGTGAAAGATAATCTAATGTGGGAAACATTTCCATCTGGCTCAATTACTTAGATGCCAAGAAAAAAATAAAATGAATAGGAGATGGGCATATTGTAGCTTCAATAAAAATGTGAGTAAGCTTTTACATGCCACAGAAAACCCCTACAGCAGGCTCTGGAGACACACTGTCACGTCCATGGTGGCAGAAACCTCCATGATGCCAAAGTCACAGGACAAACACGGATCATCAGGCCTTTCTCTACCCTGATTCAAGCCATCTCTCATCTACCAAGAATTCAAGCCACA
This sequence comes from Ctenomys sociabilis, assembly GCA_004027165.1. NCBI lineage: Eukaryota > Metazoa > Chordata > Mammalia > Rodentia > Ctenomyidae > Ctenomys > Ctenomys sociabilis. The sequence goes on from PVKA01002394.1 coordinate 29,055, forward strand.
TTTAAAAATAAGTATTCAGTGCTTGAATTACTTTTTGGATGGAGACATTCCTGTTCTTTTTTCCATTCTTGAAAACAGTAAAACTTGTGGATAATTTCTAAATTTAGTTATTAAATATTTAATACATACAAAAAAAAACAAAACTTGGTGTATCCACTACTCATCTTGAGGAACAGAACTTTCCAGGATCTAGAAGCCCTTGTACCACTCGCCCTCTTTCTATATTCTACCAGTTAACTACCTCTTTAACTAATTTAGGATCCTCTTGACTTATTACGTAATGCTTTGTACCTAGACAATACTTCAGTTTTATACATTTTTGAATTTTATAAGTCTAATTATCCTGCTCTAATCTGCAATTAACTTTCTTAATGCTATGTTCTTAAAGTACATTTACGTTGAGAAATATTACCTGTAGTAGTTGACTCATGCAAAAGCCATAACGACTACCCAGACTACCCTAATGTATTCATCCATTCTTCTGATGTGCATTTAGGTATTTAGTTTTCACTACTATAGGCCATGTTGCTACAAACATCCTAGTACTTGACTCCTATACATACCCATATGTAGGAGTTCTTCAGTGGGGTAAAGACATGCCCATAAATGTAACTGCTGTTTTCCAACAGTGTTTTCCAACTTTAATGGACATTTTCCATCTGGTTCAATTTACTTAGAGGCCAAATTCAAAAATAGAAGAACATACTGTTGCTTTGATAAAAATGTGAATAAGGACCAACTTTGGTGGTCAACACCTATAATCCCAGCACTGTGGGAGGCTAAGGCAGGAAAATCACAAATTTGAGGCTCACCTACCTAGTGATTTAAAAAGAGCTAGTCTCAAAAATTTCTTTTTTTTTTTCTTTTTGGCAAACCAGGGATTGAACTCAGGCCCTTGTGCTTGCCAGGGAAGCACTTCTTCTACTGAGCCATCTCCCTGGCCCCCTCAAAAATTTCTTAAAAAGGTCTGAGATGTAGCTCAGTACAAAGAGCTGGGGCATATTCCTCAGTACCACCATGCCATTTTCCAAAGCGGTTATAACACTTTATGTTCCCTATCAGAAAAATATAAGCTTCCACTGCTTTATATTCTTAATAATAAAACTTGCTATTTTCAATTCTTTTTTTCTTTCTTTCTTTCTTTCTTTCTTTCTTTCTTTCTTTCTTTCTTTCTTTCTTTTTTTTTTGTTTTTTTAGAAAAGGTCAGTCTTTAGAGCTCAGGCTGATCTTGAACTCATAATGCTCCTACCCTGGATTCCCAAGTGCCAAAATTATAGGCATGTACCATCACATCTAAATTTGAATCTTTTAATGTTTTGACAGTTTGTTGGATATAAAAAATGATAATTCAGGCCAGGGAGCTAGCTCAGTTATGAATATGCACTTGCCTGGCAAGCACAAGGGCCTGACTTGAATCCCTGGTTCTACCAAAAAAAAAAAAAAAGGTTAAATCACTGTGGTTTCACTTGCATTTCTTTGGTCTAATTAAGCTGGATTTCCTTTACTGTGAAATTTCCATCTGTCTACTTTTTCTTATTAATTCTGAGTCCTTTACTGTATTCTAGGTACAAATCCTTTGTTTCTGAGTGTGTGCTTGTTTTCAATCCTGGGATAGAATCCAGATCCTCAGGCATGGTAGGCAAAGTTCTATCTCTGAACTGCATACCCAGCCCTAAAAACACATTCTTTGTTGATCACAGGTCTTGAGGGTTTTCTTAGTTTTTCTCTCACTTTCATTACAGTGCTTTTTTAAAAAAATGAAACAAAACAAAACAAGGTCTCACTATGCAGCTCAGACTTATGATCCTCCTGTTTTCAGCCTCTCCAGGGCTGGGATTACAGAGGTGTGCCACCACGCCTGGTCTCAGCGGTCAGCTCAGTGGGTCTGGGGGTGGAGCTGGTGGAGCACATGGTGCCAGGACTGAATCCTGATTCCTGCGATTGCCTAAGCAGGCACTTTGTCTGCTGAGCTATCTTGATGAATGTAAATTTTCATTATAATGAACATAACTATCAGTATATTTTTTATTCAGTTTGTGGTTTTCTGTTATTACATTTAAATAATCCCTGTTCCAAGGTCACATTCTTCTATGTTCATTTTTACAAGTAATGAAGCTTCTCATATTTATCAGAATGCATTTGGTGTTTAGCTTTGTATATGATGTCCAACTTGATCCTTACACACACAGGGAGGTTTTATGTGCAGATGGAGGCACAAACTGAAGCGATGCAGCTATAAGCCAAGGAACACCCAGGCTACAAGCACCAGAAGCTAAGAAGAGATGAGTGAGAACTGAAAGATTCTTCCCTGGAGCTCTCAGAGGTTTTAAACCACCCAGTTTGTGGTATTTGGTATGGCAGCCCTAAGAGACTAACATAATCTGCATGGCGTATTTTTACCGTTGACTGGAAAGTCCATCATTTCCCTCACCCAACTAGCACACAGTATCAACTGTCAGCTCTCTCCATGTACAAGCATAGCTAGTTCTGTCACAGAGGCAGATTCCACACACGCACGGTGATCTGAGCTTAAGCTTTCCACCTGACCACTGACACATCCACACCACACTACTTGAAATTGCTTTAAATATACCAGCCTTAACACCTTTAATTTATTGATCCTTCTTTATACATGAATGTGAAAGGACTCTGTTTAGGTGTAATTTTAATGTTTATTAATATAGTGTTACATTTTTCTATGAAAGATTTATTAACTTATTCTGAAAGTTCTTATATTTTCTCTTGCTTCAATAATTATACTTCTAAAAATTACTTATTAAACAAGGAATCATGTAAAAGTAAACCTGCTGATCTAGGGCAATTGTTACTGATCATACAGTCATGACCAGTAACTTCCCGAGTGGGCAATTCATTCAGAAATCAAACATTCTAATAATTACACAAATATCTAGTATTTCAATGCTCATTATGTGCTCAGCACTGATCAAACCTGAGGTAATTTCCTCATGTTATAATTGAGGAAACTAAATAGTAATGGTCTAAGAATCCAAGGAAGTAACTTTAGAGTAGAACCCAGTGTTTGGATCCACAACATAATTTCTTAAATACTTTCTCTGAATTGTTCCTTTGCTGAGAGAAGCAACTCAACTGCCAACCCAAGAAAACATTTGAGGTTGGCCAAATAGTTCAGCAGATTAAAGTGCCTGCAACCAGGTGCAGAGGCCAGGGTTCAATTCCCTAGGCCTACTGTGTCAGCCCCACTCCCAGGGCATGCTAAAATGGCAATTGAGACTGGGCGTGGTGGTGTGTGTTTGTACTCCCAGCTCTTTGGGAGGCTGTAAACAGGCAGATCATTAAGAATCTGATCTAGTAGTGAGACCCTGAACATCCTGTAGACCCTTCCCTAAAAATACAGACATTTGGGTATAGTAGTTCCACCTACTTGGAAAGCTAAGGTGGAAGAAACACACGAGCCCAAAAGTTTTAGACCAGTCTGGGCAATACAGTGGGGCCCTACCTCCAAAAAAGAAAACAAAAACAGCCAAGAATTAATTTGAGCATTAGATGCTCAAATTTAGTGCATTCTCTAAATCAAAATAGCACTAATCTTGCACTTATGGATTCAAAAGGCCTCTTTTGATGAACTTAGAATAAAATTGTCTAGGGCCTTCCAGATAGCTCAGTGGACTAAAGCAACTGCTTAGGCGGAGTGCAGGGACTAGGGTTTGATCTCCAGTGTGCCACTCTGGCCCTGCCCCTGGGGGCACACTGAAACAGTGACTAAGACTGCCTATAATCCAAGCACTTGGGAGGCTGAAAACAGAAGGATCACTACGAGTCCGATCTATATAGTGAGGCCCTGTAGACCCTGTACTTAATGCATTTAAAAAAAAAAAAAAAAGGTCTAAAGATGATAAACATTCAACACTTTCAATAATTACATTTAAAATAATGAGAAAATATAATAAATGAAGATGTTACAAAACAAGTACCCCTGAATCAGATGCATGTTCAGTGGCAGTATATGCACCTAGCATGCGCAACACTCAAAGGGTTCAATCATAGTACTGCCAAAAACACAAATCAAAACCCCCCAAAAAACCCAACCTGACCCCACTAAATGTTTTGTCATAATTTCAAAATAATTATTCAATTACTTTTAAAGCATATTCAACACTTAACCGCTAACTTTCAAATTAATGAGTCATTTTCAAGACACAGCAATGAACCCCTCTTGTATCCCAAAGCTTGTAGGTTGATGCCTATTACTACTTTCATAGACAAACCACAAGGAATCCTTTACTAAACTGGTGCACAAAACATTGGTCTCAGGGCCGACTAGATAGCTCAGCAGATTAAAGCATCTGCTTAGGCAGACAAAGGGACCCAGTGAGTTATAACGATCCTGCCCCTGGGGCAAGTGCCTATAATCCCAGTGCTTGGGAGGCTGAAAACAGGAGAATCATTACAAGTCTGATCTGTGTAGTGAGACCCTGCACTAAATACATTTTTAAAAAAACCTGGGGGACAGGGAGATGACTCAAGTGGAATAAGCACTTCCTTGGTAAGCTCAAGAACCTGAGTTCAATCCCTGGTTCCACAATCAATCATAAAATAAAATAAAATAAAATAAAATAAAACCTTGTCTCACCTTATATTAACAGTCTGTGAACACCATCTATTAATTACATTTGCTTACTGAAATGTTACAGATATTAAAACTCAACTAAGCCCATGGGGTACTTCAATGAATAAAACAAAAAAGTACCTAACAACTTCCCTATGACAGCCAATCAATTGGAAAAATGGCCCAGCATACTGTAGAGTGGCCAGAAACAGTTGATTAGTTTATTAGATTGTATCTATGGATACAAGTAATGAAAGTAACATCACTGAATGAAAGTAACATTAATGTATGTGAACTGAGTACTCTGAGTTACTAGGTTGTATACTGCTTTCAAAATGGAAAAGCTAACTAGTGTTGCCTGGTAAGATAAAAATACACCATATGAGTACTCTTAGTACCATTAATTTCAGTAACAACAAATGAAAACGAAGGTTAAAAACCAAATCCCTTTTTTTCTGTGCTTCTTCAGTCAATTGTTAGTCTTTACAAAAATCAAGTAAATGCCAACTGATTAGAAATAGAAAAACCAGCAGCTGCTACCACCGAGGGAGAACAATAGCAGGTGGTATAAGTATAGCTGAGCTTCTTGATAGCCGCAGGCAGCTCTGTAGTTACTCCAGTCAATTATTCTCACAGAAGAGCATCAATGAGGCCAGGCAGCCCCCTGACTGGGCTACACATGTTATCATTTAGAGATACAGCGTGCTTACAAATACTGGCACAAACATAAAAACCCAAGTTCCACAAACTGCTTTGCAACACATACAATATACTATCCTTAGTCACTTGCTGACATTTTCTAAAAACAGAGGGACAAAGGAAACAAAACGCAGATCAACAAACCCCAAAATGCAAATGGTCCCTGAAAACTAATGTGGAAGCAGGTAAATGGGAACTGGCTGTTTGAGGCCTCAACATCTCATAGAGAGAAAGAACTAGACCCAGGCCACCTTAGTGGGCCATAAATAAATGATAGTCTTACTTTTCACAAGATTTAACAAAAAATTTGCAAAAAATATACATTAAGAAGTTCCTGCTCCCTAACTCCTTGTCTTATAATTCAACAAGGAAGAATCCACATTCTAAACAGTGCAGTGGCTTATGAAATACAAAAGACAAAATATCAAATGTTTTAAAAGAGATGTGGCAACATGTAAGCAGCTAAATATTTTTTGGGCATGGTCTTACATGCCAGCACTCAGGTGCAGCCTCAAATTGGAGGCCAGCCGGGACTGTATGAGAACAAGGCAAGCCTGACTAATAGACCCTATCTCACCCTCCCCAAAAAGTCTCTACTTCCTTTTCTCTTATTTTCTTTGCATTCTCTTTCATTTATTAAGAGTAAATATTGGTGAGAAGCCAAGGGCTGCAAGAGATGACGTGGTGATGCTATTCAGATAGAAAGATGGCAAGAAGGAAAAAATAGTGTGATAAACACATTATAATGAACAATAAAAGATACTCACCCTATGACTCACAGTCCTCCTGGATTCTATACCACTGATCCCATAGAAAGATGAGATTGGAGCAGCAGTGGTGAACCTATGGCACATGCACTGTAGTGGCACACAGAGCCCTCTCTGTTGGCACTTGAACCAAATCTCCCCAGCAACCAAACATCAGATAGTCAAGTTTAATAGCAGTTTTGGCACTTGACAGTAAATAAGTGGGTTTGGGGTCGCAGTTGGACACTCAGTCTCTAAAATGTTCACCATCACTGGGCTAGAGTTTTCAGCAGTTTCTAAAGGTAATTCTCAGTCACATCTGCCATGTAGCAGGAAATAAGAATGAAACAAAACAAAATGGGCAGAAGGCCTCACTACATGAGACTATTTTGATGACTGACCCTAAGGCTGTATAAAGAAAGGATACTGAGCCTCAAAGTTTCATATTAAATACAGAACTTCTTACAACTGAGGGCACTCGTGATGTAGCTCAGTGGTGTAGCACCTACATATTGTGCACAAAGTTCTGGACTTTAATCCTTAACACCATGAAAAACAGCAAACAAATGGTATTTATTGAACCAAACATGTCTTCCTAATACTATTTTACCATCCAAGTATACATTTTGTAGTTCCCTGACACATGGAGAAGTCAGAGTAGAAACAAAGACTATTCTCATGAAGCGACTTCTAGTACATATGTGCAAATGGTACAACGTGGATTAATGGAAAGAAAGTGGGCCATACAGGTGGGAGCAAACCGGAGGGGAATCCATTAAGTGGGTGGTCTAGACTCTGGGTAGAAGACAAACCTGGCAAGCTGTATGACATGTGAGGTCTTTGTGATGTATTACAGTATTCTGGCACCTGCCTACGGAACACAAATAACTTAAGATTAAAAATGGTTTGGTTTCTTTTCTTTCTCTCTTTTTTTTTTTCTCGAGTAATTGCTAAATACAGCATGCGATTACCAATAATTAGTTCTCTCTTACCATACTCAACAGAACAGGCTGGTCATCACTGGCTGGCATTTTGTTTGAAGCACCTTATAAGCTAATGCCAGCCTGCAAAGATGAACCTAATAGGCTTTGCTAGGAGTAGTGGTGCACACCTGTAGCACCACTCCTATATAGGATCAGGAGTTCAAGGTCAGTCTGGACTACGCAGTGACACAAAACAAATAAAAAGGCAGTAGTATGCCTGATGTCCTCTTCACTGAAAGCAAAATGTGTGGAAGAGCGAGAGATGGAAGCAAGGCTGACAGGTTGTCGTTTCCCACACACAACAGCAATACAGATCTCAGGTACAGTTCCTTCCTCTCCATTTGGGCTGCTCCTGTGCCTCCTCCAGGAGACACTTTACAGATGGATCCCCTTCACCATGTCTTTAAAGACTAGTGCTCCTGAAAGGCTAGTGAAATGGATCATACATGCTGGTCTTCCTAAAACCATGAGGGCTATTATGTAACCCTGTGGGCTACTTATCTCCAAACTGAGAAGCAAGTCATTTGCTAACTTGAGGCAGATGGATCCCCTTCACCATGTCTTTAAAGACTAGTGCTCCTGAAAGGCTAGTGAAATGGATCATACATGCTGGTCTTCCTAAAACCATGAGGGCTATTATGTAACCCTGTGGGCTACTTATCTCCAAACTGAGAAGCAAGTCATTTGCTAACTTGAGGCAATAAGCTAAATCAGATTCATCTTACAGAAATGGGTTATCTCTTTATCTCTTTTGGACAGATACACTGTGTTTTGCTTCATAGGTTTTAAGTACATTTCCTGTCCTACATGAGTTTACTATACAGTCACAGTACCAATGGTTTATTTACATTCCTCTGAGAACAGGAAAATCACTATTTGCAATTATAATATCCTATAAATAAGTTATTTGATTCTTTCAAATGTGAAAGGTAACAAGAAGCAACATTCTTATTAAAAACTCAAAATAGAAAGTTGGTCATTTGCAAAATAGGTCTGCCAGAGGCAAAAAAAAAAAAAGGCAATTTAGATTTTCACAGCTTATTCTGGTTTTTAAAGGAGGGCTGAAAGCAGGATATTCAAGAATATAAACATCAAATTAAATGATTTTTAACTACACTAAAACAAACAGGAAATTGATATCCACTTCTTTTTCTGACATTCTAAATCCACTAGGCAAAGTTCTCAAAACCTAATATGCAGTATTTTCTTGATTTGTATGATTTGAGACACAATAATTTCACATTTCCTATGGTCAACATCACATGATTCTTCAAACTTAAGCAAATTTACCTAACCAGTCTGCAATTTATTTGGAAAATGGGCAAATTTCCACCTAAGAACAATGTTGTGATAATACAATTAAGCCAATATTTCATATTCCATATTACTCATGTTCCAGCATTTCAGACAAATATTGCAAATTCTCCAGCTAGTTTTTCACATCACTCTTGAGACCACAAAGCCACTAAAAGCAAAACTTCATGATAGAAAAGAGACAAAATAGTTAAAAGCTTCCAAGATGTAAAATGCAACACATGCACAAGGCAATTTTTAGGCTGCTTACAGAAGTCAGAACCTTAACATCTATCTGCAAGAGCACTGTTTATGTGTGTCTGCTATCTATGTGCCATACACAAGGCTAAGTGTGCTAATGCCTCAACACCTCATACAATTCTCACAAGAGTGCTATTAGAGAAGACAGTAATATCACCAATATGCAGATATATAAATGGGGGAGCAGTGAAGTTAAGGGGATTTCAGTGGTTGGCAGGACTGGGTTATGAATTCAGAGCCCAATCTCCCACAAGCACATACTTGCCTGTCACGAAGGAGCACAAAGAAGGGACATCACTTCTAAATAATACAAGGCTGAGTACTTTGGGGGAGAGGCTGTTCCTTCTGATCATATTTACTGTATAATACAGCACACACAGAACATCACAAATGTACAATATGATCTATAGTGTATATTATATGTTCATTCATACATTATCAAAATGCCTAAGACGTTGATTCCCCTCCCTCCCTTTCTGTGGTGCTAAGGATGGAACCCAGGGCCTCATGCACACTAGTCAAGCATTCTATTGAGCCATCATACCTCCAGCTCAAAAGAAGAGTTTTACATAAAAAGTGGAGGACTTTAATTTCATGGTTTAAATTTTAGTGCAAGAATATTCATTTTTAGTCCTATTAAATTTTGAAACAACCTCAAACTTATAGAAAAGTTGCAAAAATAGTACAAAGAATATTCTCTCCTAGAATCCATTCAGGGTAAATTCCTAAGCTTACACCTCCTGATCCCAAATACACCTCCCTAAAAACAAAACCACTGTCCTAAAGAGCTATAACACAATCATCAGGGTCAGAAAATTACCATGGATACCTTTCTACCATTATCCCTCAGATCCCACTCAAGTTTTGCTACTTGTCTCAGAAATGGTCTTTAGAGCCATGTGCTGTGTTTTGCTGGCATGTCTCTTTAGTCTTCAATTTAAAACAATGTCTCAGTCTTGCTTTGACTTTGAAGATCACAGACTGGTTACTCTGCAGATTATCCCCAAACTGAGTCTCTCTGCTGTTTCTTCATAATTATATTCATGGCATGCATCTTGGCAGGAATATCACAGATATGATGACGCACTGCTTTCACATCCTAACAGGTGACAAGATACCAATATGCCGCAAGGCTGGTGATATTCACTGGTACACTTGGTTATGGTGACATCTGCCAGCTTTCCTCACTTGCCGTTACTCCTCTCCCCCAGTCAACAGACAATTCTGTGGAGCGGTACTCTGCAATTAATCTACTCTTCAAACTTAACTTATTCATGAGTCCACATGTAGGTTTTCTTGCAAAGTAGGTGAAGTTATACGTGAACACTTAGCTTTGTTTTATTCAAGACTATAATTTCTTAAATTTTAATGAACAAATTACCTCAGATTTAGTCAGCGTGCCCCTTCACACTGGCATCTGTGTCTTTTGGGCATGTTTTTATCTCTCTTTGAAGATTTCTTTGATTTCAAATAAATACCTGTTTTAGATTCACTTTCACCATACCTGGCCCAGTTCTGTAATTAAGTTATTTCTTCAAGAAGCAAGAGTTTCTCTCAGTGGACAATGAAACTATATGGACCTGAAATCTGGGCCCCTATGTGCTCACTGCTTCTTCAGTACTGTTGCTCCTATATAGTCCTCAGTCTCCAGTGTGGACAGAGCCAGGAAATTGATTAGATATATACCTATGCACAGATATAAAAATACATATGACATGCATGCATCTTTTGTTGATATTATTTCTACATTTACTGATATTTATTAAACTTCATGTACCCACACCAATACTTCTCAGCAATTTAGCACTGTAATGCTCATTCTAGTTGTCTTCTCTTCAATAGTATTTTATGAAAAAAAGAAAAAATTTCATACAGAATAAAGAAATAACAATAGTTAATACATGGTGTATCATTACCTTCAAAGTAGTTACTCAGAGTATAGGATATCCACAAAAAAGATTCTCTTACAAAGAAGAAATAAACAGATACTTTATTAGCACAAATTTTTCTTCCAATACTATACTGTTTCTGACACCCTACTGCAACAGTAAGAACTCCTGGCTCCCATGATCCTGTACACATTTCCTTGTATCTAACCAATCTCTTGTTACTGCTGTCATCACAGTCACATGTGGATGTTTCCACCAGCCCTCATTTGATTTACAGTCTCCTCAGACAGTGACCCCAACGGCCAGACCTCCTACACCTTGCTAGCCTTGTGGACTGAACTGTCAAGAATGATCAAAGGGAGTACAGAATACTTTTAGAATTTAAGGGTATATAGTATATATTTTTAAAGAATATTGATTAAATTTGACCTTCTGATAACTCAGAAAGTCAAGCTAAAGTTTACCTTTATATATACTTTGAAGAACAGGTTGGCTAAGTAAATTAACAGTGTAACCAAGCTTGTAACTCAGCTGTTTAACCTACTTAAGAAAACTAATTGTTTTCAAGCACTTTAAAATCACTGGGCATGCACTTGCCTTTAATTATATCCACAAAATTACAATATCCACTAATTACAAATGATTTCTATTTTCTTCACTATAGAGTTGATAAGGCCTGATTATATGCTAACAATTACAACTTAATCCTAATACAGTTAAAGACTTTTTACATGCTATCAAGTTGGCTTTCAATTAATCACCTGAGATACAGTCTTTAATGCACCAATTTCTTTCTCTTTTTTTTTTTAGTTAATTTGACAAGCTTCTCAAAAATTATTTTACAGAAGCCATCTAAAACTGTTCCCAAAGACACTCCATTGTGCACATTGTCTGCAGAGGCCTCGGTCACTGGTTATTAGGAATGCAGTGCAGTGCCCACCATTTTGCACCCTTATTTTAACCCAGAACAGGGACCAACTTATTCTACACTGCATTTAAGAAGGCCTGGAAAGACAAATATTTTGTAGTTACGGCACCCAGTTCTTTCACTTCCTTGGTAAGGGGTTGCCACCTGGCTACCAAACTTGGGGTGTTCCCTTCTTTTTTTTTTTTAAGATAAAACCATTCCCTCATCAAGTTGTCAGGAGACTAAATGAGGTACTACTGAGGTAATGGGAAGTACCTGCTATATAATGGGCACCTAATGAATATCTTTCTCCCTCAGAGTCTCATGGGAAAAACTCAGTAGTCTTTAAGAGCAATGTTTTAAAACTGGTTCCACAGAACTCACTGAAGGACTTGCGAGATAACTACCAGTTTGAGCTGTGTCTGCCCCATCACTGCCCATGTCCAAAACAAGGGGGAACACAGAAAACACCAACGTGAGACAACTGTTCATCCCACCTGAAAAAAATAATCAATATTGGGGAGGTAAACTTACATTTTCTTTTTTTTTTTTTTTGTCTTTTTTGAGACAGGGTCTCACTGTGCAGTTCAGGCTGGCCTTAAGCTCACTTTGTAGCTCAGGCTGGTCTCGAACTCACAACAATCCTCCTGCCTCAGCCTCCCTAGTGCTGGGATTACAGGCATGCGCCACCACGCCCGGCTCAGGTAAACTTACATTTTCTACCTTGACTTTCACTGAAAGATGCCAACTAATCTAAGACATGAATCCCTACACTGTTTCTGTGGGCCTTACCTTGTTTTTTATCCACCCAGTTCTATCAAGTGTAGGTGACTATTTGGATTCATCCTCTCACAAAAGATCACATACAGAACTCGCTGGTGTAACTCAGTGGTAGAGTGTGTGTTGAACATGCACATGTTCCTGAGTTCAATCACCAGGAAAGAATAAAAAAGTAAACATTTTTTTAAAACAGAAGATGGTGACCCCCTAGGCCAGTCTAGCAATACAGGTTTTTTTTAAAGGAGGGGAGAACCCACAAAAGCTAGTCCCCAGTAGTGAATCAAACAGAAAAGGAAAGAGCCCCACAGGTAAGATATTTCAAACATGTTGCCTCAATAGAAAACACTAAGAAGTGAATCTTTAAAAAATTACTAGCAAATAATGCCACATGATCTGTTTGCTCTGTATTTTCAATATTTGACTTTTTAAGCTTTCTTGGCAAATAAAATTATGTGGTTTTTCTGTGTTCTTTTAAAACCATAAAAGATTGTTTACCTTTAAGACATGGAATATATAGTGGCATTCCAATATGCAGTGAGAGCCAAGCCATCATTGAAAGAATGCAAACAAACTGCTGAGATACCATGACTATACACTGTGGTCTCCAAAATAACTTCATTCAGAAGGATGAAGTTGTCTGCTTCTTCTGTGTTTCCCAATAACATCCAACCTAAGTTTAATCATTCATTTATTCAGTACAGGATTTCACTACGCAGCTCGGACTCATAGTGATCCTCCTGTTTCAGCCTCCCCAGCGCTGGGTGGCTTGCACAGCTTCTGGGGCTGGCACAGCATGTAGTACTGGGATCGAACCTGGCTCCTTGTGCTTACCAGGCAGGTGCTTAGACCAATGAGCTATCTTCCCAGGCCTCTAACCTAAGTTTAAAGAGCGTTTCTCTCGGGTTTACAGAGGGCCTAGACCCTGGGTGACATGTCACAGGTCTAAGCTGCAGATGAGAGTACAGGGCAAGGGGACTATATTCCCCATCTAATACAGGTCCAACTAATTATCCAGGAAAGTCCATTCTAGCTAAAAACCAAGTGAACTCTGCCCTAGCAAAGTACTCATTCCTGTCAAGGCAGGAATTACAGCCCCTAACTACTGCCAACACTGCCAGTGTTTCTGTGACAGCCTGTGCGGCACACATGTCAGATAAGCTTCTGTAGCCTTCCCATCTCTCAAAGTGGTGGATGAGCCAACGAACAGAGGATACCGTAACTCAAAGAATCTATATTCCATTTAAAGTCTTCCCTAACCCTAAATGTATTAGGTGTTATTTGCTTCTATTTCTTCCTTTTTAAAAAATGTATTTAGTACAGGGTCTCCAGGGTCTCACTACGTAGATGGGACTCATGGTTCTCCTGTTTTCAGCCTCCTAAGCACTGGGATTGCAGGTACATGCCACCATACCCAGTCTCAGTCACTGTCTCAGTGTTCCCCCTGGGAGGTGGGGGTGAGGGTCAGCATAGCACGTCAGGGATTGAATCCCAGTCCCTGCATCTGTCTAAGCAAGTGTTTTAGTCCACTGAGCTATCTAGCCAGCCCTTGTTCTTTGTTTTTTGCTGAAAGACATTTTAACATGAGCAAAACTAGTAGGAAATACTAAGTGTACTCTATATATAGTATAGTTAGTCCTAGTCCTAGGTATCCTTAGAGGACTGGTTTCAGGACCCCTGGAAGAAAAACCAAACTCTACATTTTTCCATTACCTTTTCTTCCATATACTTTAAATCATCTTTAGGTTATTCATGCCTAATATAAATACTGTGTAAATTATTGCTGTATTGTTTAGGTAATTTAAAAAAAAGGTCTGTACGTTCAATATAGACCTTTTTTTAATATTTGCAACACACAGTTGGTCTGAGGGTACAGAGCCCTTGAATACAGAAGACTATTACACACAGTTGCCTAAAATGTGAATACTTACTTTAACAATGGAGAGGGGACCAGCCCATAGATGCATTTCATACCACCCCAAATATTTCTTCTAAAAGGCTGGTCTGAAAACTTCAGGAGCCATTGCAAGGCTACTCGGCCTGGGAACAGCAGGGCTCAAAAAGCTGAACTCAATAGTCATGGTTTCCTCCTCACTTCCTACCTAACCCTTCAGCAGTTAGCTCACAAGGGCTTCAGGAGATTGCATAAATTAGCATGAGTAAAGCATGCAAATGGCACACCAGCATGTTAGCTTTCCCTACTAAATACACATGGTCCCACTTCCTGCAACCCAGACCTCCGCTTTCCTATTCTTCCTGGCAAAGTGCCTACCCTTAGTTTTTAGTTTATTTCCATCACAGCCTAGACTCTGGTGAACATCTAGCAGTTCTCCAAAGACTTTCTTTCCAGGCCAATCTCACTCCACCTGGAAACTGTTTCCACTAATCCCAACTAACTGTGGGTTTTCACCTTGACGTGTGGAGAAAAACATCTGTACAGACACAGATCACAGTAGTTACCTACCAAGCCTCATTCAATAAAGCCTATGGAGCCAAAGGAGGCAACTCTGTAGTTTCCTTCCCCTTGGGGATGGGGTGAGCTGGGAGGGGCTGCTGTTATTAATGGTTTCTTTCTTCAGGATCCCTTTTCCACTTAGGCTTCACCTATTCTTTTACAGAGACAATGAATATGTCCGAGGGGAATTCCCTCCAATAATTCTTTCTTCCAATTCCAAGCTTAATTTTTCTCTCTGGGACTATAACAGTCAGTTTACTAGAGAAACAGATGTTAACACAAGATATACAAATATACAAGAATCTAAAAGACTGGCTTACAATGGCCACCTAAGAGTCAGATGAAAAAGAGTGCTGAGGATGTCTGCACAATGGAGGCCAAAGGATCCAGTGGAAGGTCTGGAGCTCACTGCAGCATCCTGTGGAGTTCTAATTAGGAGGGTGATGGGACTGTGCCAGAAGCTAAAGAATCTGCACTGGAAGCCAGGACATGACATCCAAGTTGAAGGCAAAGACTGGAGCTCTTTCAAAGGAAAAAGAAGCCACTCCATCCTTCTTCATTTCCCTTTACCATCCAGGTATCATGTAGCCCTAGGGTGGATCTCTACATCTAAGGTGTGGAATTGCTGAGCCAATTTAGTTGAGGTTCTCTTACTCAAGTTGATATTATCAATCAATCTGCCAACTGGGCAGCAAATCTCTTTTCCTGTCTGGTCTCTTCTCTGGCCTTGTCCCCCATGCTCAACTCAACCAGGCCTGCTGCCTGCTAGTCATTACAGATAACTAGGACCAAGAGTCCTTCTTTATAACTCCAACACCTCTTTACTTGCTCCTCACCCCAGCTGTTCTAGTGTATTTCAGAAAGTAAGCCCACCAAAGTCAGGGATTTTTATTTACTGTTGCATACTGCTTTGTCTCCAGGGGTTAGCAGAGCTCCTGGAACACATATGGCACTCAATAAATATTTGATGAATTATTTCACGTCATTCTTCACTCAGGCATTCAATAAACACAGCACCCACTGTGTGTGTCAGAGGCTACGTAGATGCCACGGTTACAGAACAGGTTCCTGTCCCACAGCTGTTTAATGTATTAGCGGGAAGAGATCAGAAAACCCATGGCAGCAAGCAGGATGAACAACATGCTGACTTTAACGAAATTCCACAGCCCCCAATGTTCCTCAAAACCACACCAAAGGCCCATGTTTGTGACATCAGGGACTTATCTGGGCCGAGCTCCTGGAGCACTGCCCCAGATGCTACCCTTCACTTCCCTAAACCCCTTCCTGTCTGGTTTCTATTGCAGCACCCTTGTTCCTGTACCCATCCATCTCTGTACAAAATCAATAGCTCCCTAACTCTCCTGAGCCAGCCCCCTCTTTCTGCTTGTGCACTACACTGTGTTAACTGGCAAATCTCAAACATGCCCAAAGCAAATTGATTGCTGCGACCTAAAGCTCCATGCACACACACCTTTCTGAATCCATAGCAGTTCCTTCACCAGCCTGGGGTACTCACACCCTATCCTTGTTCTCACATCTCAAGGGGTTCGTTTCAGAAGTGGTCTGCCCACCCTTCCTGTGTCCCTGCCCTAGTGTATGTTGAATCATCCCTCATGCTTTGACAGCCTCCCCCAATCATGCTCCTTCATCTGAATCACCATGTGGACTCAGTTTAGGCAAGCTGGTTTTTTAAGCTGCTTTCTACAAAATTCAAATTTCTGAGAATAGAAAATCCACCAAAATACAACTCCAAACTTCCCCTCCTCTCCTCCAGACAACCCACACTTGTGTCCCACAAGCTTGCCGCTTCCCAGACTCTCCCCCTCACTTCCTATCTCTTTGCCTTTGTTAATGCTATTTCCTCTGCCTGAGTTGCTAGCAACAACAATGAAAACAGTAGTGAACACTGACCCAGGCAATGAGCTAAAAATTTAAGGACTGACTCCCTTACCAACGTAGGCAGTATGCTCATTTTACCAATGAGAAGGTGGAGGCACACATGTGATGTAAATGCCTCTCTGGGCTGACCTGAGGACACAGTTGTTCTGACTTCAGAACGTCAGGTCTCACTCACTATTCCAGCCCCTGGCTTACTCCTTATTCCCTTGATCAAGGAATTTCTCTGCAATTTAAAGACCAGCTCAAATGCTTCTTTTGGTGGGGGGCTCCTACTCCCATAGACCTCACTCTCTCTTCTGGTTGCAAGGTCATTCAGTATCATTTTGTCACAGGCAGCCTCACTAAGGGGATTTCTGTTCCATTACTAGTTGAGTACCAAAGATACAATCAAGATTGTTAACAAATACTTTAGGCAATGAAGACATGCTTCCAATTACACAGTTATGAACAATGGCCATGACCTAGATTATTCCAAGCTCAATCTCAAGTCTACATACATAGCAGCCTATACAGTGAGCCCCAACCTCTCCCCTTCTCCATTTTCTGCCCCAGGACTGATGGGAAGAGTCCAAGTCCTTGGTAGGGTGGTAACTCCCAACCAGCTGATACCATTATCACAGCAGGACAGGCCAGTGGGGCTCAGTGTGCTGGATTACAGAAGTGAAGTGCATCTAGAAAGCACCTTTCTACCTGGGAGAAGGGGACAGAGAGGACACAATGTTGGGCTGCCAGATTTAAGGAGTATGCCATTACAATACAATAGTAAAAAACATAAAAATTAAAATGCATATAATGATAGAAAATCTGTCATGGCCATTGTTTATAACTCAGAAAGAGCAACGGCTACCTTTGCTAGGTACAGTAGAAGTAATATTATGTAAGTAATGTATGTAACATTACTTAAGTTTTGTGACTGCCTTGACAGTTTTACATAATCGCCACACCCATATTTCTCACTGAATCATAAACTTTGCTACAAGTTTCTGTTATTATTCCAGATTCTACAAATGCTCAGCACCTAATACAGTTAGCTAGCTTTTGCTGGTTATATGCTCATAGTACAATATTCAGTGAGAACAAAGTAATCTTTTTGAAAGTTATGACTGAGTGAAACCATCATTATTGTGTTAAGTAAACAATTGAAGAAAGTAGTCCCAGAACCTAGAGTATGGTTACTCCTATGGGTGAGGCTAATAAAACTAGCAAGCACATAGTTAATCATAATACATGCTGACATATCCTGTAATTAGGATCTAGTTCCTAAATGCTGAACTTTACTACCTCTACTCATCGATGGGGAAGATAAAAAAAAAGAAGGAAAACAATAGTAAGTTATTTTATGCTTAGATCATCCCTTTTTTTGGTTAAGTTTTAAAGTCATTACTTGGCAAATTTAAAGCTGGTAAATTGTGCTGGATTTCAATACAGCTTTCCCAGTGTTTCAGTGTGCCAGCAATTAAGTCTAGGAACCACCATATAAATGTGTGAGAAGACCTGGGAAACACCCAAATTCAGCTTGCTTATCTAAGATGAAGTTTCAAAAATCAGTAATTGTAATGAAAAGCTAATCACATGTTTGCCCAAATTGAGAAAAAACAAATGAAAAAACATGATACTCTTAAGATTTTATAATCACATAAGATCTTTCAATGCACATTATCATCTTAAACATTCTAACTATACCAATAAGAAAAGGTCAGTTTAATTCAGGTTAATCAGAAAAGGAATTTAGGAGGAAGAAGTCTATTAGTACTTCATTCAATACACAGTAAGAAATGTTGAACTAATCAGAAGTACTTAATGTGTCTTAAGATAGAAAGTGTTACTATGAGAGACATGTCTTCATAAAGCCAAAAGACGCCCTCTCCCCAATAGAGAAAAGCCACGACACTGTTTTCTGTGAGGTTTCTTCCCAAAGAATATATATTCTGGTGGCTGAAAGGTATTTTCTACTTAAATCTCTAAAACATGAGGGGAAAATATATAGGAGAATTTGGTTCTAGAATTCCCTTAGGACACCAAACTCCATGGATGACTAAAAGTAACTCCTATAAAATGATGCAGCATTAATACATAATCTTTGTACTTTCTCCCATATGCTGTCAACCATCTCTGGGTCACATGCTTGGGAGCTGGAGACGTAGCTCAGTGCTATAACCCTTATCCAGTAAACGTAAGACCCTGGGTTCAGTGATCAGTACTGAAAAGAAAAAAAAAGATTATATATTTGGCATAGACACAACTTCTTTTTTACTACTTTTTTCAATTCATGGTTGATTAAATCCCCAGATGTGAACCCATGGACCTGGAAGGTCAGTTATATTTCCATTCCTTAGCATAAAAACACAGATAAGTAAGAATATTTATACTACATATAAATGTTCACTTCTCAAAACAGCTACCAAATTCTTTATTATCAGAATGATTGCCCTGGACAGAGAAGACAACATTATGTACATCAAAAATAGACATTGCTCACATGTTGAAGTAACAAATAAATCTCTCTCTCTCTCTCTCAACGTATTTAGTACAGTGTCTACAGGGTCTCACTATATAGATTTGACTTATAGTGATTCTCATTTTCAGTCTCCCAAACTCTGGGATTACAGGCCCATGCCACCATGCCCAGTCTCAAATGCCATCTCAGTGAGCCCGAGAGGCGGGGCCAGGAAGGTATGGAGGGGACTGAACCCCGGTCAATGAGCTCTGCCTAAGCAGGTGCTTTTGTCTGCTGAACTATCTGGCCAGCCTTAATATCTCTTTTGAAGTCATTTATTAATTTAGTTGATGTCATAACTTGAGACTGAGATCTGATTCTCTAGAACAGCAAAAATGAAGATCATATTCTAAGCTTGTCTAGACCACAATAAGGCAACACTTACAAGATCAGTGAACACATTCCCACATGGTACATGCAGACCTGTCCCATTAGGCGGCCTGTACCACTGAAGGTAGTCATAGCAAAGTCTTGCATGCAACAGTCACACCAGTAAGACATACAAATTATGGCCCCAGTGTGAACGTATTAAATCAATTTATTGTGTCTGGATCAGCTTTTTAGGACTATTGATATCTTACGAAAGAGACTTAAATTGAACACATCTAAATAAATTACTCACAGTACCAGAGACAACACTTTTGCTTCAGTATATATAATATTTGAGTTCAAGTAAATTAAGTCTCTCACCATGGATCCAATCAAAAGTTTCAAAGTCACTGTTCTAAGTTACCTGATTATCTCACTTCAGCTGATAAATACTAACTTCTCCATTAAAAAACAAACAAAAAAAGTCCAGCAAGTATTTCTACAAGCAAAGGAGTAAAAGAAACAAGGGCATTTAGTTTCAACTACTGATTATAAACCTTGCTGCTCTGGACTCCTGGGAGAGGTCCAGCAATCATCTGCTAGGTCTCTTGCCTTACTAAAGTACTAAAGGGGATTATTTAAGCCCTTCACTACACAGCCTGAAATTTACAAAGGTGTAAAGGAATAACCAAAATAACTTGGAAAGTAAAACAAAAATAAAAGGGGTCACTTTCTGTACTGATTTTAAAAAGAGACTGAGGCAGGAAGATCACAAGTCAGAAGCCAATCTAGACAATTCAGTGAGACTGCCTCAAAATACAATGAAGGGGGCTGGGATATAATTCAGGGCTCCCTGACTTCAACCCTTAGAACTATCACAAGAAGCAAAAACCTGCTTGAGCCCATGAGTTTATGGCCAGCCTGAACAGTGAAGAACATATCTTTTGTTTGTTTGTTTTTGTTTTTGGCAGAACTGGGGATTGAACTCAGGCCCTTGCACTTGCCAGGGAAGCACTTATTCCACTGAGCCATCTCCCTGGCCCCAGAACCTGTCTTTTTAAATGGAGATATAATTTAAAAGACAAAACTGGGAATTATAGGAGATAACCTAAACTTTTAAAGGACATTTCATAAAAAAATAAGCTGTACTCTATCAGCTGAAATGAAAACTGCAGTAACCAAACACAGTGCTTACTTTCCAGGTGTGAATAAGTTTCCATTCCAAGCAGAATTCAAGATCAATTGTATTTCCTCAGTTATTACTTAGGTGTATGTAGTTCATGACTATAAAGTAGTAGGAAATGTGTTTTAACCATAAAACACACCTGGTTTATAAATCAATAATATGATTAAACTCTTTGAACTGGTTTTTATAAATAAGGATCATTCACAGTCAAGAAGTATTAGTTCTGCTGGCCCCAATGAGCAAAGAATGCGGACGGAAAGCTTCTGAGAACATATGACCCTCATTTCTGCTTCCTTACCCATCTGCAGCCCTCGTCTCACTGAGCAAGGTACCAATCTGAACAGAGCTAAAACAGTATTTTATATTTCTGCTTTAAAATTTGAAATTTGTGTACTTTTGAAAAAAAGTTTGTATCCTCACATACAAAACTAAAGATTTGACTCTTCCCACCATCAAAATTCCATTAACATAAGCCAACATGTGTTCAAAGTGACACTAATCCTGGGGAGAAACACTTTGTGGTAGTATGAAACCATTCTGGATATTTTTCGAAGTACATATGGGATTTAAGTAGACTATTTTACTTCGTATAATCCTGAGCTGTCCATGATGATGTCAGCCTCCCGAGGTCAGTACCACTAAAACCGAATTTTCGTTATTTTAGTTGAATTTAATATAAAAGAGGTGTCTGCCCTCCTGGAAAAACCTCTTATGTTTGAAAAATCTTAGGCATGTAAATTTACTTAATGAAAAAACAGTATATTTTTATGAAACCTAAATAAAGGTAAGTATTTCTGGTGAAAATTTATGTTCAAATGGAAATGTGTTTTAACCATAAAACACACCTGGTTTATAATAAGACTTCCTACGAATGTAAGGAATATAAAGTAGCTCACTAAGTTTTAAATTGACTACATGTTTAGGTGACCATATTTGCATATACTGGGCTAAGTAATTAAAAATAATTTCACCTTTTTCATTCTATTTTTTAATGTGGTTCCTAAAAAGTGTTGAATAATAAATATGCAAGACTTCCTCTATTGGACTCTCAAACTTTTCCTCCTGGAATGCCTAAACTAGGTTCGGGAACACTGCCATTACCAAACACACGTCTTCCTGTACAGCAACTGAAACCACTGACCACAAGTGCAGCTGGAAAGTCCTCCCCTTCTCGGTGTCTGTGACTGACCGCCCTCCCACATACCTTTTAATCCTATCCCAGCTCTCCTTCCTTGTCCTGTCCTTCAGGTGCATTCTCAGTTCTCTTTTCTATTCTTCATACTCCCTTGGTGACCTTGGTCCACTCTCCTCAGCCTATCACTTTTATGTGAAGCCCTGCAGTCTTTATCTCCACTTCTGACCTCTATCTCAATCTGTAGCTTCATGCCACCAGCTGCCTGCTGATCAGTTCCATCTGTAAGTCTCACCATTCCTGCACCTCAAGTGTGTCTGCACAGGAAGCCACCATCTCCAATTCTGCTCAAGACTCTTATCACTCCCCTTGAGCCATGGAAACTGCAGCCATTTTCTTGCCTCAGTGTTAGCCTTATTGCTGCCCAACTAGCTTGATGATGAACTCTTACCCACCAGTAACTAATAGTCTCAAAATGCAACTTTGTTCACACTGCCACAACCCCTTCTAACAGGAAGGTGCTGTCTACTACAGCAATACAAACCTACCCAACCTCCATCTTCCTTGACATAATATATGGCCTTTACCTTCTTCAAGCAGAAGTGCCTTGTCCTCAGTCTTGTCACTTTTTTTTTTTTTTTTTTTTTTTTTTTTTTTTTTTTTTTTTTTTTTTTTTTTTTTTTTTTTTTTTTTTTTTTTTTTTTTTTTTTGATTAAGTCTTGCTGTAATACATAGCCCATGGCCTCAAACTTGAAGCAATCCTTCTGCTTCAGCTTCCTAAAGGCTGGGATTAGAGTATGCACCAGAGACCAGATCACACTCAGAGACCTACTGGGGTAATAAGGGGAATACATGTCCTTATTCTCCTTGTAAAATGCTTGTGCTGCATATTATGGCTGTGCTGTCTTTGGATACATTGAGGAAATGAACTTAAAGAGGAAAATCTTGGTACACCTGCAACTACTGATGATTCTCAAATATTTAACCCAGAATATATCTCCAATTACTTCAAAATGAATGACCTAAGATCCAGTAACTGTAAAGTAGAACTCAAAATCAACCCTAGGGGATGGGGAGACAGCTCAGCAGCCTAAGCACCTGTCTGGCAAGTGCAAGGATTCAGATTCAGTCCCTGATACTGCATGCTGTGCTGGCTCAGAACCCCAAGCAATCCATGTCACTCACCAAAATAGGGGGTGGTGGCACATGCCTATAATCCCAGTGCTGAAGAGGATGATACAGGAGGATCATTACAAGTCTGAGCTACACAGTAAGACCCTATACAAGTAAATAAATAAATAAATAAACCCTCAACCTTACATCTGTTCATCTAAGTGAGTACTAACTTCAAGAATGATACTACTATTCCACCACAGCAGCTCAGGCTAGAGCCATAGGTGTTCAACTTTCCAAACCTGCCTCTAATACTCTATATTCAGGTACTGTGAATTCTTTCTAGGTGTTTGTGGACATCACCCATCTCTTCCCACCTCTGTTGTCAGTTCAGGCCACTATTATCTAAAAGTACTGCAATATCCTTCTGCTGTACAGTCCAACTCGCTAACCATTCTCAAAAATCCAATCTTAGCAAGTGATGTTCTTTCTTAAAACCTTCCCATTACTCTCAAGATAAAGATTTCCAACATCTGCATTTGGCCAACATTTAGCCTTGTTGCCTTCATCTCATTTCCCAAATGGTTTTTTTCTCTTAAGCATACTATAATCCAGTAATGCTTACGGTATACTATAAAGTTTCCCAAACATGCCAGTATCTACTTCTGCCACAAGAACTTTGTGCAAGCTGTCACTATTTAGCTGGGTACACACCCAAGGACTAGCTAGCCTCCTCACATCTGTGGTCTACATAAGTGCCTGGCACACGACAGGTACTCATTTAAAAAAAAAAAAAGGGTCAATGGATGAAAGCTATTTCTGTACCATTTATATTACTTCAAAAGTATTATACAAAGTGGGGCAACTGATGAAGTTTTTATTTTATCTGTCTTTTGAGTCAAAGCTAATTTGACTACACAGAACTTACATGTGTGGGCTTAGAATAATCAAAATGGACACTGCATTGTATGTTTTCCTTTGCCTTGTAAACTCTAAAACCAACTTATGTGAAATTGCTGAGAACCTATAGATGCAAAGCACAGAATTATGAAAAGCAGCCAAGCAAATGTGGGCACACTGCAGGCAAAGACTGAAGGAATAGTATGAAAAGTTGTTGGAAGACAACACTATGTATTACAACAAATACTATGACATTAATACTACTTTGTTAAATAAAATTCTGTATCACTTGTAAAAAAAAAAAAAAAGACTGAAGGAAGCTGGAGAGTATGAGAGACATCACACTACAGGAACATAGGGACTTGAAGAAAAAGAAAAGGCTTGGTGCTGTTTCTGCTCTTGTCCACAGTACAGCTCTGTGCACTCTCTTGCATACACTTTCTGATCTTGGTAGCCACAAGCAAGAACAGAGGCATTCTGCAGGGCTGTAAAGCCTTTCCTGATTTATTAACAAAGGCAGATACTGCAAAGGGGAAGGAAACACTATGCAACAAGACAAGGTGGTTGGCCCTCACAGCACTTCCTTTATGCTTCAAAAATGTATCACTCCATTTTATGGATGCACAGCTAGTTCTGTTGACCACATAGGAACACGTAATGCAAATGTATTTTTTTTTTTGAGCACTCATTCCTGTTGAAGACCTGGGCTTCAGTCTAGGAAGAGAACTGTGAGCAAAACAAAAAAGGTCTGCTCTCAGGATAACTTACAGTTTCAAGGAGAGAATGGACTTACACATGGTGTAACTTCTGATGGGGATACAAATCTGACATATTGAAAAAGGAAAACTAACGGATGTGAGAGAATAACCATGAAAGCAACTGTAGGTCAAAAGTTTTCAGAATTCCAAAAACAGTTTTGAAGAGAAAGCTTGCAAAGCTACAGAAAACAGAATAGCTATCAAGCCAAACCTTTACTGGAAGTCTCTAGAACAACCAGAAGCAAAAATTACCACTCACTCCCTGATTATCAGTGAAGAGAACTATACAGTTATCCTACTTACAACTCAAGCAGTAAGTGACACAGTTGCCAGATAGCAAGCATCTCCACATGCACCTAGTGGCTGGTGATGAACTGACCACATTTGTTCTTAGGTTCCCCCAGCACCTGCATCAGGTAAAACGAATGATTGCTGAGTGGATATGACAAGAGGAAGAACATGTTAAGAGGCTACCTTCATGGGTTAAATCTCTTCTCTAGCCAAGTGGCTTCAATTCCTCCACCCCACTCTGAAGCCGGTCTTAATCACAAGAAGCAGGTAAGGGAAGTGGGATTAATGTAAGTCCACCAATAATACTGTACTAGGAAGCAATTAGCATATATTGACCCCTCTCCAGCCAATGGTCAGAAATCTCATCTTGAAATCACAACTTCCACTTAAAGAAAACTTAATGCCTAAATGATGACTAAAAAAGAATGGGCCAAGTATTTAGTTTCTTTGAAAAAAAAAAAAAAAAAAAGTCTAATGAAGCCACTGAAGAAACTCAGGATACTACTGTTACCGGGTACCTGTTCTAAATATTCAAAATATTGCAGGCACACTACCAAGTTGAGATGATTTGCTTACCAATCTTGCTGGATTGGTACTTTTCAAGGAGAGGGAGAAGAGGGGAAAAGTACACTCACCTGTGTCATCTTAGGGCCCTATCAGTGTAAGTTGTAGATAACTTTATGATCTGAATTATACAAAATAAATCTCTCACTCAACTTTTTGATCCTTGGGTAGCTGGGTAGAGTACTATGACTCAGTTCCCTGCTCAATATGCTTGGAAGGTCTTACCAATTAGGGATCATTCTTTTATTATCTCTGGTACAGCCAAAGGGCCAAGAAAGCATAAGAAGCCTTTGTTTCAGTTTTCAACTTTGTGTCTAAAGGACTGTCTAGGTGGCCACAATACATAACAAGTGGCCATTTGCTGAACAACAGAGCTGAGTCTGAGCCAGTCACCAAACACACCTCTAACTTCCGGGAACCAGATGGAATGACTGAAAAACACTAAAATTAAGATACTATTTCTGATAAGTGCTATCAATTTTTGTTATGTTGCAGGGATGATCTTGGGATGCTTCTTTCTGAGACAGAGCAATGCTATACACAATGACTTATTACTACAGAATCACAAGCAGACCCAACATAAGGAAATACAGGTGGGTGCAGATTCAGTAAGGATTACATTTACTTTGCCCAGTAAGAAACTTCCTCTGCATAGGCCACCTCATTTTTAAAAAGTAAAACCATAACATGCAATCTCTAATACCTTTGGGTTTTGCTATTCCTAACATCAACCGCAGCTTTAGTTTTTAAAGCTTTGATTCACATTATCAACAGAAAACCTTCAACAAACGGCCCAAATTAAACACTCCCCACCTGGCACAGTGGAGCACTACTCATTTTGTTTGCTCTAAATTACCATCATTTTGGTGAGCCATAGGGCCTAGCTTTGCAGGAACTTAGATCCAAAATGGCAGCTGAGCTTCCAAAGCCCACCAGAGCCATCCTGCCCACTGTTAAGTGAGTGCAGGGCTTATTTATCTCACTTTTCAACTGTCTCCAGAAAAATAGTTATAAAACACATGTCAGTAAATCAGATGGCATTCCGTTACTGCTCTGATATCATTCTCCCTTCTGCCTGGAGAGCAGGCATCCTGCTCTGGTTCCTCAGCTCTGCAAACTGAATTAACCTGCCATTCACATCTGTGCACCATCCATCCACACAAACAAGCTAAAGGCAAAACATGGAAAGCCTAGGTTTTCCTCTATTCTTTGGTGAAGCCAACTTAGGAAATGGGCATAAATGAATCACCTAACAAGTAAAGCCCCAAATAATCGCTTTTGTTTTCAGAAGAAGAAAAAAAACCCACAAAAATGAGAGCTCTAATTTTCCCTAGGCCCACCCCAATGCAATTCTCCTTTATCACTAGGATGTTTTTCTTTAAATTCAAACTGTAAAAATAAGACAAGCCTGTCTACCCTCCTTGATGTCATATTTCCAATCCTTGCACAAAAGCTGAATTTATATCACCAGAAAATTTACATTGAATCTAAACAGTCACTTCTTCACTTGTAACCATTACTAATGTAACAACAACTTTACTTAAAAAAAATAATACTTGCTTTTTAGAGACAGAGGACTTTAATTATCTTTGCGTATTCAAACGAAAGTCTTTTTGTTAAATTAGTGTGAAAGTCCCTTCATCTACACACAATTGACCCAAAGAAACAGGGCATTTTCAGCACAAGAGGCCAATCCATTTTAACAGTGAATAAAGCTTTTGAAAGTACTACACACCCTCTTCCACACTGTCAAATTTTCAAAACGGTCCAGCATATTTCCCATTTTTTAACACTTTCAGGCCCAGCAAGCATCTCATAATTAGATTAATTAAAAGACAACAAAAACCATTGCTCCTTTCTAATCAAAATTATTCCATTTATACTTAATTAGCTTTAATCCAAGTCTACATATTTAATGATGGGGATATGACAATTCAACCTATTTGCATATTTTTAAATGCCTTTTCTAAACTATACTTTGTAACAGATTTAGAAGAACAGCCTCTTTCTCATGCCAATATGCCACAGCATAAATCAGGAGGATACAAATTAGGGGAAAAAAGAAAACAAGGCTTCTCAGAGCCAGGGATGGGGCATGGGGGAAGATTACCCAGGGGTGGGGGCAATTTACCCGCCACATCACAAACTACAGTCCTTTCAGCCCACCAGACCGAGAAGCATTACATCACACTCTCACAATGATAGGGGGAGGTGTCTCTGAGAAAGCAAGTTTTCGGCTTTCTTTCCTCCCAGCTCTCAGGCTTCTAGAATCCTGCAGACAGTAATGGAATTTAACTTCGGGCACTGCACGGTTTGGGGGTTATTAACAATCACACAGCTACTTATTTATAGGATCCTACATGACCACTTCACAACAGAAACGCTACTGAACAAGCAAATACACACAAGACACTGAAACTGTGTTGAAAAGCTTAGTTATTCATCTACATAATATTAAACAAAAATTTTCTTACGTGAGAAATGGAGGCCACTCTACAGGGAGAATTGTTAACGAAATAATTCTTAATCGGAGCGAACAGCTGTTTACATCTTTAAAATATCATGTTTACAAGATAGCCCTACCATTTGGTTGAAACCACGATCAAAATAAAAGCGCATCTGGCTGCACATTTGAGAACACACACAGAGACCGTGCAAATGAGCGCGCGCAGAAAGGAGAGCGGTGAGCCACACATCCCAAACCTCTTGGTGTTTGCTAGCACCCAACCCAAGGTTTAAAATGTATCGGGTCCTACTTTAAGTCTTATATATCTCTAGGAAGGATGGCCTAGTTTAAATTTTAAACACCAAAAGACAAACAACAACAAAAATGTTTTTCCATTCTAGGGCTCGTCCTCCCAGATCCTTTGTCGGCCTTAGCAGCCGAAAGAATGCAAACCCATTTATATTTATGCAAATTTTTGCAGCAGATTTAAAGGGGGAGGGGGAGTCTGTGTTTTTTATAAACCTCTTTATAAATATCAAATTTCCAATTATTCGTAGCTTCATTTATTTGCAAGACAGAAACGAGGATGAAAATCAACATATAAAGGTGCAATTCAATCGCTTCAAAATTTAAAATTTTCACCGAGTCTTTTCCATTTCTAAAATGCCGAAACAAAAGTACATCACGGGTCTGATTTACACAGATTCGCGAAATGTCTGAAGGCAGGCTCCATGCTAGACAAATGTCGATTTGCAACAGCACTAGTGAAAACGGTTAGACAAGATCCATATAAATCAATTGGTTTAAAAAAATTGAAAATATTTACCAACCTCATAAAGTGCAGCAGTGCTTAAATCCAGCAAATTGAGGCATACAAGGTAGAAATGGAAATGAAAAAAGGTCCAAAAAATGAATTCTTTTTGTCTGTCTGTCTTTTTGTATTTTAAATATTCAGAAACCAGCAGAGACTCTGTCGGCCATTTTGGCTTGAACTAACTCTCTCTCACTCACTCTCCCTCTTGCTCTCTCTCTCTCCCCCTCAGTCTCTAAAGGAAGCAGCTTTTTGTGACCTTCAAATAGAAGCGGATCATGTGACTTCGGGTAGGTTTGTCAATCAGGAAAGGGGCGGGAGCTGGGGCCCCCGAAGCTGCCTTAAAGGGGAAGCGGCCCTTTTCCACCACTTTCATTTGTGTAATGCTGTTATCTCACACTCCCCGCCTACAGACACTGCATGTGAAAGTGGCAACAGCATAAGGGTAACAGATGAACAAAACAGAAAAACCTTTATTGGTTTATAGAAATATGCTCAGTTGCTAACAATTCTTACAGATCCTGGATCTTATCTTGGCTCACTTACTAGTTATTCTCTGAATGTTTGGGCAAGCACAGGCTGGCAAACTGCTCTTTCAAAGGGGGCTTAAGGCTTTATCCCAACAATTGACTTAAGTTTTTAAATTAAGGTGAAATACAGGTCACAAATGATCTCTAGCTAGTTTCTCACCTGCACAGAAAGACTAAGAAAAAAAAAATAAGGTGTCCAAGTATAAACTGTGAGCAGCAACTCAGGATGAGAAGTGTTGGTATCTCTCTAGTCACACAGCTACACTGCCACACAACAGGGACTGGTTTCCCAGTTCTGAACCTGACATTGTTTTGTGTGAATCTGTGTTCAAGTAGCTCCTCCCCTAAACCCAAACAAAAAATATGTGCTAGAGCATTCCTCTGGGCATAGGCAGGTCTGAGTCATCTTTAATCTCCTCCACTTGCAGAGTCTGTAGCTCTGCAGCTGACAGAGACCAGGTATTACATTAAAATCGACCTGAAAAAGAAAAAAAGGGGGGGATGGGGAGATGGCTCAATAGAATAAGCACTTCCCTGGCAAGTGCAAGGGGGGTCTGAGTTCAATCCCTGGTTCCACCAAAATAAATAAAATCTGGCTTCCACTTCTCCTTGTTCTCTCCTTGCGCACCTAAGAAGCCCAGAAAGGACTTGCCTCATTAGCTTGTGGCTAACAGGAAATAGAACTTCAGACAAGTCCCTCACTTCCCAGGGCCTCAGGTTGTGAAGGTATAGAAAGCAGAGATGGACAACACTGGATAGTATCTTCAGTTTCTGCCCGAAAGCTCTGCTTCGGGCTTCTTTTAGCAGCCTTGTTTGCCTTATCTTGGCCATCTCAAAACTACTCCAGGAAGGCTTCTCGACTTTCCCTGCAATCCTGTTAAACACTCCCATGCCATCCTTTACTGCTTCCATAGTATGGTCACCGTTGCAACTTAGTACTTATGAAAGAATCTGCTTTCCTAGTAGACTATGATTGTGCAAAGACAAACACAGTATCTTCCTTTCTGCTCTGAGGCCCCACACAAAATTCTATATAAAGAGCAGGGGAGTATTGGTTGACCATAGTTTCCTTACACCCCACACCCACCTAAGCGAGACCCCTTCTTCTCTACCTTAGCCCCACATGGTTTTACACTCTAAAAGTTCCTAAAAGAGACAGCTTCTCCAGGCAACTCGCTCAGGTCCCCCCGCCCTCTGTCCCTCACAACACAAGACAGAAGCTTTTCTTTCCCATAAAGTTTTACCCTCAAAAAAAAAGAGCAGGGGAGTGAATGAATGAATGAATGAATGAATGACCTGGGTCTCCATTAGAAGGGGTGGGCTGGGTTCAGTTGGAGGAATTTCAGTGGGAGCAAATGTAAGAGATTCAGAGAAATTAAAGTTATAAGCTGTCTAGAATCCTACCTAATTTACTTTGAGACATGCTTCAAGAAATACAGTAACTGAAATAGTAGAAAGCATGTGAGACACCCATGAAAATCACATTTCTCCCAACTCTGAAAATCAGAAAAGGTGGTGGGTCTCCCTATCATGTTTCTTCACATGATGGACTGTGGATGCTGGCTGACCCCTAAAGAGACCTTTGGACGCTAATTCCTACACATGTCTTTCTGGCTTCTGGGTCTTTACACAGTCCCCTTCCTCTACATTTCTTCTCTGAGATGAACAGAAAAGGAGCTGTTTTAGAGCAGGCAGAGGCCCACACAATCTGGTACCCTGGACACATATGGTATAAAATGCTTCCACAGCCTCTGGACAACACAAGAGCCAGGCTCTGGCCTGACAGCTGAGGTGCAAGCAAAAGCAGGAAACTCCTAGGGTGGAATTTTTGAATATTTACTCTATTTTTAATCCCACTAATACCTTCCAGATGAGTTACAGAAAGCTTACTTCCATGGAGCATGCTCACTATATTAAAATGCATGGAAACTGATTGCATGGCCACCTTGTTTTAATTTGTGATGGACATGATCTCTACGAAACAGAATTCTTCGAGGTCTCCATTCCCCAAGGTAGAATATTATTATACAAATGTTTATTGTTTTTCCATACACATGCTAAATGGCAAACTGAAAAAAAGTTGGGATCAGAACATTTTTAATGAAAATGTTGATCCCGTTTTCAAATAATATGCTCAATATAATTTTCTTCTATCTT
This sequence comes from Ctenomys sociabilis, assembly GCA_004027165.1. Classification (NCBI taxonomy): domain Eukaryota; kingdom Metazoa; phylum Chordata; class Mammalia; order Rodentia; family Ctenomyidae; genus Ctenomys; species Ctenomys sociabilis. Next base: position 60,246 of record PVKA01002394.1, read on the forward strand.
AAAGACCTAATTTTTTGTACAATACCTCTAAACCTAAAACAATTAATCCTATCATACACACACATTACAATGCTAACACACTGAAATCTGTGATATATTTATTAACAATGAGGCAACTTTTAAATTATAGGGTTAAAATATAATAAAACAGACAAAGAACATACACATTCAAATTATCTTTCAAAGCTGGCACCTTTGGATTTTACATATCATTACTCATAATACTGTAATTAGGAAAGAACAACAACATTTATCTAAAAAATCTAGAAAATGCCAAACATGATGGTACATACTTATAATCCTAGCGCTTGAGAGGCTGAGGCAGGAGGATCACTGAGAGTTTGAGATCAGGTTACACTACAAAGTGAGTTCAAGCCAGCCTGAACTATATAGTGAGACCTTTTCTTAAGGGGGAATAAACAATTTAGGACAAAAAAATATCACAAACCATAATGAGATGGCATAAATACAAAAGCCCAAAAAGACAGGAGCACTGATCAACAGAATCATTATTTGTTTTTCTTTAAAATCAAAAGCAAAAGTAGATAATCTTTTTGAAAATCTGATCAATAAAAGAAAAATCATACTAAAAATTTAAGGCTGAGAGAGGGCATATGACTATGAGATTTAGAAGAGTTTGCACACTGTGCAAGAGTTACACAGAACTTTATGTTAATAAACATGAAGATTAAATAAATGGATGATAGTCAAGAAAAATAAGAGGGGCCAGGGAGATGCTTCAGTAGATAAGTGCTTCCCTGGCAAGCGCAAGGGCCTGAGTTCAATCCCTGGTTCCACCAAAAAAAGAAAAAGAAAAAGAAAAATAGAAAATATCAAAATGAAATCAAGAAAACTTATGGAAACAAGAACCAAACCAGAAACCTATAAGATCTTCAAAGAAGTAGCCTCTAAAATTACATGAGAGCCGGGCATGGTGGCGCATGCCTGTAATCCCAGCACTCGGGAGGCTGAGGCAGGAGGATTGTTGTGAGTTCGAGACCAGCCTGAGCTACAAAGTGAGCTTAAGGCCAGCCTGAACTGCATAGTGAGACCCTGTCTCAAAAAGACAAAATAAATAAATAAATAAAATTAAATGAGAGAGCTGGGTGTGGCAGTGCATGCCTGTAACCCAACATCAAGGAGGCGGAAACCAGGGGAGGCAGGGAGGGACAATCACAGCATGCCCAAATTCTTTATACCCATATCTCAAAAGTTAGAACTGCATTTGGAGGAAGGCTTCCTTCACACTCCAGGATAAATCTTGTACCCAAGTACAGCACTACAACAGCATCTTCATACCTATTACTGTTACCCACGATTTGCCATTTCTCTCTGTAAACCAGGGGTCCCAGTGCCACAATCACTGACTGATACAGATCTGTGGCCCATTAAGAACTAGGATGCCCAGAAGCAGGTGAATGGTGATTAAGCAAAATAATCTTCATCTGTATTTACAACCATGCATTAGAAGGCACTAGAATCTAATACACTAGAATCATCACCTTGAAATCCAGCCTCACCTGCAGCCCTGGTTTGAAAAAACTGTCTTCCTTGAAACCAATCCCAGTGCCAAAAAGTCTGGGGGCCACTGTTTTTATTTCTGGGTCTAGTACAGAGCAATGTTTGCTGAATAAACAAAGAAGCAAAGGGATTAATAGGTGAATACTACGAACCTAGGAAGTTCTAGGATAGTGGTGACAAACCTATGGCACATGTGTTTTTCTTTTAAGACAAAAGATGTTAACGCATGAGCTGTTTTTTCTAAACTAAAACCTGGGCATTCAGATTTAACTGCAGCATTAGCATTTTGCAATAAATAAGTGAGTTTTGGGTTGTAGTCTGGGCACTCTGTCTCTTAAAAGGTTTGTTATCATTGTGGGTACAGGAGAAGACAACATTTACTCTCTACTCAGGAGCTTAGCCATGTGCGTGGAGTGAGGATGTAGTTCAGTGATCTAGCCCTTGCCTAGCATAAATGAGGCCCTAGCTCCCAAAGAGGAAAAAAAAAAAAAAAAAAAAAAACAGTAGACAGGAAGAGAACAGAAGATTAGTCATCTGATGTACCTGAAGAAAGGCAGGAGTTACAAATGGAGACACCACAGCATAGCTCAGTAGTTCAAAGGCAGGCCAGAATCTGGGCGGTCAGAACTTCGTGCTTTGCCGCAAGACTAAAGAAGCATCACTTATGGGACCTTTCATTCATGGGCCTCTCCAGAAGCCCCAGGAAGTGTCTAAACAATATGCCCAATGATCTCTTCGCTTACAATATATTTTTCATGTGTTTATTGTGACAAAAAGAAAGTAAAATGTAAAGCTTATCATTTTAACCATTAAGCATACAATTTAGAAGTGTTAAGCACATTCACACCATTATAAAACAGATTTCCAGAACATTTTCATCCTGCAAACCTGAAACTTTTTACCCATTAAACAAAGTTTCCAGGGCCAGCCCAATAGCTCAGTGGATTAAAGCACCTGCAGGCAGGAGCAGGGGCCAGGGGTTCCCAGGGCCTGCCATGCTGGCCTTGCCCCGCTGGCACTGGCCCTGCCCCTGAGGGGCACTCCGTCCACAATTGAGACTAGACACGGTGGCACACACCTGTAATCCCAGCTCTAGGGAGGCTGTAAAGAGGTGGATCACTATGAGTCCGATCTAGTAGTGAAACCCTGAACACCCTGTAGAGCCTTCCCTAAAATACAAATACAAAACAGAAATCAAAAACCCCACAGAATAAAAACAAACCAAAAGTTTCCCTTTTTCCCCCTGCCTCAAGGCTCTGGCAACCTCATTCTACTTTGTCTTGGTGACAGTGATTATTCTGTATCATACAGTATCTCTTTTTATTTTTTTAAATGAAATTTTATTTATTTATTTTTCCAGTTTAAAAAAAATCACGTTAAGTATCTCTTTTTATTGGTGGGATGGTTCTCTTGAACTTACTGCTTGACTCAGCCTGGCCTTGAACCCTTGATCTTCCTGCCTCAGCCTCTTGACTGCCTGCTAAGATTAGAGGCATTTACTAGTATTTGTCCTTTTACTACTGGCTTATTTCACTCAGCATGTCCTCAGGGCTCCTCTATTTTGTAATGTGTGACATAATTTCCTCTTTTCCTTTTTGGCAGCAGTGGGGATTGAACCTAGGGCTGCCTTCACACTGAGCTACATCCTCATCCTTTTTTACTTCTTTTTGGGAGGGGGAGGGAGAAGATAAAGTTTCACTAAGTTACTACAGCTGGGCTCAAATTTATGATCATTCTGCCTCTTTCTCCGAGGATGCTTAAATTACAGGAATCTGCCACTACCACCTAGTTTGATTTCCATCCTTTTTAAAGCTGTGTAACAGTTTACTGTATGTACACATTTTGTTTATCCATTCATCTATGTGTAGGCTGCTGCTGCCCCTCTAGTGCTTGTTAACAGTGCTGCTATAAAAATAGGTGTGCAGCTGGGCATGGTGGTGCATTTCTGTAATCCCAGCACTTAGGAGGCTGAGACAAGAGGATCCTTAAGAGTTAGAAGCCAGCCTGGGCTATACAGTGTTTTCAAAGCCAGCCTAAACTGCAAAGTTAGGGGCCAGGGACATGGCTCAGTGGAATAAGTGCTTCCCTTGCAAGACCAAGGGCCTGAGTTCAATCCCTAGTTCTGGAAAAAAAAAAAAAAAGCCTAAACTGCAAAGTTAGACCCTGCCTCAATGAAACAAAACCCAAAAATAACAACATAGCTGTGAAAATGTCTCTTTGAGACATTTTCAATTCTTTTGGATATGGAACAGGTTCACCTCGTAGTTCTAATTTTGTAGGTAGTTCTTTTTTTTTTTTTTTTTTTGTACTGAGTATTGAACTTAGGACCATGTATTTAAGCTGCTGAGCTTTATTCCTGGCCCAATAGTTCTAATTTTGAGGAGAAACTCCATACTGTTTTCAGAGCAGCTGCATCATTTACAACTCTATAAGTGTGTATAAGCATTCCAATTTCTTTTCCACATTTGTTATTTTGTTTTGTTTTTTAATAGCCATCCTAATGGGTGTGATGAGGTGATATCCCATTGCAGTTCTGACTTGTTAACCTCTAATAAGCAGCAATGTTGAGCATCTTTTCACACGTTTGTTGGCCACTTGCACAACTCAAATATAATCTCTGGAAAATGTCTATTAAGTCTTTCAGTTTTATGTGTGTGCATGTGTGTGTGAGAGAGACAGAGTTTCACTATGCAGTTTGGGCTAGCCTGAAACTCACAGTGATCTTCCTGCCTCAGCCACATGAGTGTCGGGATTACAGGTGTGTACCACTACACCATGTTGCTCATTTTTAAAAGCTGTGGTGGTGGCTGTTGAACTGTTGGAGTTTTCTACTACGTGAATATATGCTCATAAGATATATGATTTGTAAGTATTTCTCCCACTTGGTGGGTTGCTTTTGATTCTGTTGATATCTCACTGTGTCTTTTCATTTTCTCTTATTTAATAGTAGGGACAGATCCTAGGAGTGCTCTACCACTAATCTGTACTGCTAGCCCTTTATTTTTTATTTTGAGCAGGGTTTGTTAAATTACTCAGGTGGGACTTGAACTTGCAATTATACTACCTCACCCTCCCAAGTACCTAGGATTACAGATATGAGCCACCAAACCTTGCTATGTTTGCTTTTTTGCTTGCACTTTTGGTGTCATATTCAAAAAAATCATTGTTAAGGTCAATGTTATCAAGATTTTAACTGCTTTGTTTTGTTTTCTTCTATGGGTTTTATAATTTTAGGTCCTTACATTTTGGTTTTTAATCCATTTTGAGTAAATATTTGTATACTGTGCATGAAGAGGGCCCAGCTCCATTTTTTTTTTTAAACATTTATTTATTTATTTTGCGGAACCAGGGATTGAACTCAGGCCCTTGCGCTTGCCAGGCAAGTGCTTATTCTACTGAGCTATCTCCCCAGACCCAGCTTCATTCTTTTGTGTGTAAATATCCAGTTTTCCCAACACCATTTGTTGAAGAGACTGTCCTTTCTTTGTTAGGCGGTCCTGACAAGCTTGTCTAAAATCATTTGACCATATATACATGGGCTTATTTCTGGGCTTCTGGTCTGTTCCATGGAGCCATTTTCTGTTTTTTTCCCAATACCACACTGTTTTGATTACTGTAGCTTTTAGAATTATGTAACAAAATTAGGGAGCATAAATCCTTCAACTTTGTCCTAAATGACAACCCCCTCATTTCTGACAGTCTTACTATATTTCCATGCTGGCCTTGAATTTGCTATATATCTTCTCTTTTTTAGAAAGTCTCAAAGAATTACTGGAATATGAAAGGACGATTAGACAGTATGGTCAAAATACGATGAGAAGAAAGTTCTATAGCAATGTGTTATTACAGTGAATTATTACAAATACTATGCTGTCCTGAATTTTGTGATTATTTGTAAACCTTTTAAGTCGTCACTTTTGTGTTCTTCCTCATCATAAGTATTCGCTATTATATAGGGTAAAATCCCATTGCTTGTGGCATGAAGAGGCTTTGAAGAATATTTTGTTAGTGAATAAGCCAGGCACAGAAGGTCAAATATGAATCCTATCTCATGTGAGGAATCTAGAAAAGCTAACAGAGTTGATAGCAAAATAGTGGTTACTAAAGGATGGGTGAGAAGGGGGAGAGGTGGATCAACAGGGATCATTTTACAGTTAGGCAAAGGAATAAAACTCTGGTGTCCTACTGTATAATAGCATTACTATAGATACCAATATTAAACTGTCTCCTTCAAAATAGCTACAAGAGAGGATTCAGAATGTTTTCACAACAAAGAAATGACAAATGTTTAATGGATACGCTAATTACCCTAATGTGCTCAGTACCCATAAGCGTGTATGCAAATACATTTTTTCAAAAATACTCACATTTGAACCTGTTTTTCAATTTGAAACTCCCCTCTCCCCCAAGGATCATTCTTTCAAACCAGGATTTGTTCCTGGCCAGAAAAAAAGTGTGGATTTGTTTGAAGGGCCTGAGTTTAATCCCCGGTTCCGCCAAAAAAAAAAAAAAAAAAAAAAAAAAAAGGTTGGGGATGGGAGAAGAAACCAGATGCACTTAGAAGACCTTAAGGACAGCCACACCTTAACAACAGCTACATGCACAGCAGGAAGTTCTTTTTTTTTTTTTTTTTTTTTTTGTCTTTTTGAGACAGGGTCTCACTATGCAGTTCAGGCTGGCCTTGAGCTCACTTTGCAGCTCAGGCTGGTCTTGAACTCACAACAATCCACCTGCCTCAGCCTCCCGAATGCTGGGATTACAGGCGAGGAAGTTCTTTAGACAGTAGTGAAGATAAGCATAGGAGGGCCAAAGGCATCTTACAGAGGTCCATAAAAGTTCAGGTATAGCTAGCAGGGCATTTTCTGCATAGGACACAACAGCTAATCAATAGCTTATAGGTAGGGATGCTTAAAGAAAAACACTGGTGAAATAAGGCCTATTGGAACACAGTCAAAAAAGCACTGAATATAGAGTCAAACACATTACAGACTTGCTTTTCTTTTGCTACTGTTCAGTAAATAATTCTAGAATTTTAATTTAACAACCTGACCTCAGATTTTCAAAGTGACTGTAGAATAGGAACGGGAATGAACAGACATCTTTGTTCATTCAATACGTATTTACTAATGTTTTCTGTGTACCAGGTACTTTTCTAGGCAGACACTGGGGCAACAAGTCTCTGTTGTTATAGAGCTGAAGTGTCTGCAAAATGTGTCGCTGAACCTGGCCTTCACTGCCTGTCAACCACAATGTGTCTCCCCAACACGCTCCCCCCAAAACCCAGAGAGGTCAGGTTGGAGAAGACCTATGAAGGGTGCTCAGGGCAGCACTGCTGTCCCATACCCTCTAGTGATCAGAAACTCTGTGGAAAACAAATACCGTCTTCTCTTCAGGGCACCCTTGAAGAGTCTTGATAATGAACATACATTTATCTTTTTTTACATAATACTAAAGATCCAAAGCATTTTACAGCTACTTCATAACAATATCTGTAGGAAAGAAGCCTTAATATAGTACTCTCAAAGAGTAAGATAAAACAAGTCTTGCCTTTCAAGATCTGTCTATAAGAAAAGTAAGACTAAGTTAACTGCAATTTTCTGAAAGCAGCATGAAAACTGCATATTCAACTCTTATACATATTTATATTCTTAGCTTAAAAATAAAAGCAAGTGCTTTGTAGTTATTTGAAAATATCTATTACATTACTTACTCTTATATAGTTAATCCGTAGCCAGGCATCCAAAAAGAATCCCACAAAATAGAATCCAAAAATTACTTATTATGATTCTAAGACACTTAAGGAGGTAAAATTCATTTTCAGAGGATTAAATTTTTTTAAATTCATTTATTTATTACAGTGTCTTGCTACACATCATGGATTCTTTTTTTGCAGGGGTGGGGGGGTCAGCTCAGCCCGCCCTGGGGGGAGGGGCTGGCATGGCATGTGGTGCTGGGGCTCGAACCACGGTCCCTGAGAGGCGCTTTAGACCGCTGAGCTATCTTGCCAGCCCAAGAGGATTAAATTTTTATTGATTTATTTTTGTTGGTGGTGGTGGTATAGGGTCTCGCTGTGCAGCTTGGACTTGTAATGCTCCCCTATCTCAGCCTTCCAGTGCTGGGATTACAGGTGTCTTGGGCCAGCACAGTGTGCCTAGGGTTTGGGGCCAATACAGCATGTGGTACCAGGGATCAAACTTTGGACCTTACGGTTGCCAGACAGGCACTTAGACCACCAAGCTAAATCCCCAGCCCAGAGAATTACATTCTTGAGCAATTTCAATGCAAATTATAAATTTATTAGCTGCAAAAAATTTGCCACATATATACTAAAAATGTTGATGGTTTTACTGTGTCAAGCAGCAAAAGTTCCATGAATATAAAGTACCATCTATTGAACCTAATGCAGCATTTTCAAAATACTAATTAACTTTAAACTAAAATTCACTGTTCTTCTCCCTCACGAAAGCTGAAAAAGTTTATACAGAAAAGCCCACAATTCTTCTGATGTCCAGTTTAACACTATAACAAAATGAATTTACAGAGTTCAATTTAGTACTTTTTTTTTTTATAGGATTATCATTTTTTGTTTGTTTGTTTTAATTTAGTACTTCTTGATAGTTACTTCAACAGGCACGAAAACATGATGGTACAATACATGAAGGACATGTTACACAAAACAAACCTTTCCTATGGCCAACTACCAAAGTTTGTGTTTTGAAGATGATTTAGAAATTTGTGACTTGGATATATTTTCACTGTTTCTCTATTTTGGAAATGCTATAGAATTGCTCAAGGTTTTTAAACATACAAAACAACAATTCCCCAAAAATTAAAGTGTTGAGTTACCAAAATGGAGCAAGGAATATCTTTTTTTTTTTTTTTTTTGTATTTTAGGGAAGGATCTACAGAGGGTTCAGGGTCTCACTACTAAATGGGACTTGTAGTGACCCAACTGTTTACAGCCTCCCAAGAGCAGGGATTACAGGTGCACATTACCACACCCAGTTTCAATTGCCATCTCAGTGTGCTCCAGGGGTGGGGCTGGCATGGCAAAGCCTGGGGACTGAACCCTCCAGCCCCTATGCCTGCTTGCAGGAGGCTGAGGTAAGAGGATCATCATGAGTTTGAGGCCACCCTGGGCCACACAGCAAGTTCAAGACCAGTCTGAACTTTTTTTTTAAAGAAAGGAGACTAAAGTTATCTTATTGTTACACCAAAATTGCTATTTTGCTTCCAAATCATAACAATATTCCACTAAATTATCCAGACTGGCCTCCAACTTGTGATCTTCCTACCTCAGCTTCCAGAGCTACTAAATATGTGCTACCAAATGGGCTCAGCTGTGAGAAGTATTCTTCTATCCAAAGTGACCTTTCAGTAAACATAACTGATGAGTAAAACTCTGCTCATGCTGCTTTTTTGAAAGCTGTCAGAGTTTTTATATTTATTTCTGTATCAAACACATCATGCAATTAAAACTATGTAATTTTAATGTAGTAATTATATGGCAATAAATTTAACTGGTCTGATTTGCTATAGTAGCTCTCTATAAGCAAATATCTCAGAAAAAGATATTAGATATATTAGTGGTAAATAATCCCCATTAAGAAGCAATACTGAAATAATACATAAGATATTTAAAGCCATAGTCTACTATTATTGACACAGAAACTAGAATTCTACACAACTGATCTGAACATTGATAGTTTAGATCATTCAAAGCCTACTATTTTTTAAGAGAGTTTTGTACAAGCACAGAAACATTAGCCTGTTAACAGAATTTAGTTCGGAAGCCGGGCGTGGTGGTGCATGCTTGTAATCCCAGCACTCGGGAGGCTGAGGCAGGAGGATTGTTGTGAGTTCGAGACCAGCCTGAGCTACAAAGTGAGCTTAAAGCCAGCCTGAACTGCATAGCGAGACCCTGTCTCAAAAAGACAAAAAAAAAAAACAAAAAAAAACAGAATTTAGTTCTATTGAAATAAGTTTTTAAGGCTTCTAGAACTTATGGTTAGGACTGGAGGCATGGCTCAAAGATACAGCACTTGCCCAGCATGCATGAGGCCCTTAAGTTTCACTCCAAACATGGCCAAAAAAAGAAAAAGAAAAGATCATCCTGTTTTCCGTCAATTTATGCTGCTAGAATAAAATTTCTGAAACTGGGTAACTGACAAAGAATAGAAATTTAAAGCTTGACATGGTGGTGGATACCTATAGATTCAGCTAGACAGGAGGCTGAAGCAGGAGGATAGCTTGAACTCAGAAGCTCAGTCTCAAAAAATGAAGCCATGGTTGTGGTGGAAAACTTGGGAGGCTGAGGCAGGAGGATCACTTGTGGGCTCAAACCCAGTGTAGACTACATAGCGAGACGCTGTCTCAAAAAAAACAAAACAAACCAAGAAACAAATTTATGGTTAAAATGTTAAATGAGGAAACAAAACCACAAATCATCAGCTATCAAAATAGTTTCAGTCCTAAATCCTTGAAAGAATGTGTTCTGTGATCCTGAGCATGGTACATTAATCCTGTGTTCCACTGGGTTTTAAACTCAAATAGTTTTTCAAACAGACTGATGAATGACAGCCATTTCAGAAATGATTTGGACAAAAATGATGTCAGATGTCCGGGCCTTTAATTGCAGTAAATCCCTAGGGTCCTTTGTTTTTTTAAGACAGGGTCTTGTTGAGCTGCTACAATGTCCCATCTCACACACAAATGTAAGTGTCTGTTCAATCTGAGGTCTAAATGCAAAAATTAAAGCAGAGAAAGTTAAAGATGTTTTATCACTAGAGGGTAGGGAAGGCTTTGCCAGGCAACATAAAACATGGAAGCCATAAAAGCTGGCTGATATTACTGTACAAAAATTTAAAATTCACATGCCAAGGATGGTGACACATGTCTGTAATCCCAGCACTCTGAGGCTGAGGCAGGAGGACTGCAAGTTGGAACACAGCTGGGAACTTAGTGACAGTGAGATTGTCTCAAAATAAAAAATAAAAAAGAGCTGGAGATATATACCAGAGAAAAGTCCCTGACACTGTCTGGGGTGGGGGGAAAATTTGTTACTACAAAAACTATCCTGATATCAAATTATAAGACTAGAAGAAAATATTTAAAACATATCCACAAAGGTGATTATCTAAAATACATAACAGGGTTCCTACAAAGCTATAAAAAGAAGTAATTCATTAGGAAAATGGTTAATATAGCTAAATAGATAATCCACAAAAGAAAAACAGCCAATAACAAAATACATTCTTTATGTCCCACCCGCCCCGCCCCGAACCAGGGATTGAATTCAGGCCCTTGTGCTTGCCAGGGAAGCACTTATTCTACTGAGCCATCTCCCTGGCCCCATATTTTTTAGACTGGGCATGATTGTATGTCCCTGTAATCCCAGGTACTACAGAGACTGAGACAAAAAAGTAAATTTGAGGGCAGCCTGGGTAACTCAGTGAGACTCTTTCTCAAGATACAACTGTTAAAAGCATTAGGGTTATATCTCAATGACAGATCACTTGCCTAGCACACACAGTGCCAAGTGCGACCCCAGCACTGCCAACAAACAAAAACTAAAACACAATATATAGAAAATGTTCAAGAGAACTGGGAAGGGAAGGAGAGAAAAAGTCTGTTTCTATACCCATATTTACTATTTGTCCTTTGACAAGTATGTATTACTTTTGTTTTGTCTGGTAGTGTTGGGGACTTGACACAGGACCGTTGTACTCAGCTATATATCTCTGGCTTCTAAACATTTTATATTTTAAAACAGGGCTTTGCTAAGTTGCTACCTTGGCCAGGCCAGGCTCGGACCTGCAGTCTCAATCTCACAAATGTAGGGATTATGTGCCACCATGCCCAACTAATGGAAATTTCATAAGGCATTCAACAATGTGTCACCTCTAGATCTCCTACCCAGCATTCAGATTGTTCATCATATATAGTATAATCACTGGCTAACTGCAGCACTTCTAAAATTGAAAAAAAAACAAAACAATTTTTAGGGCAGGAGGGTATGTGTGGCTCTGAAGCAGACTGCTTGCCTAGCATGTGGAAGGCCCTAGGTTCAATCTGCAGTATGGACTGCATAAATAATAAATAATAGTAAATAAATGTTTTGAAGATCTTTTTATGTTAGCTGAAGCAAAAGAAACTAGCACCTTTGCTCACTGTGGATGGGTCTACTGAAGAGCACCTACTCTGAAGATTCATTTCTGCTTTATCGCTTCAGTATAAGACAGCAGACTAGTCTCAGAAAATAATTAAAAACAAAACAGAATTCATCTGTGAAATTTGCTCCAGGGTGTGGGAACCTTGTGAAGAATAAGGACGCTACACCTGAGGCACTGGAGTCTGTGGGGCTGTTTGAAACTCTAACAGTAGCACATGGTGCTCACCTTAGAACTGGATGGTGATGTCTCCTGAGTACCTAGGGAGGCTGCTGATTCAGGATAGGAGTTGTGAGAGAACATTTATAAAGACTGGTTTATTTGGCAAATGGACACTCAGTGGAGAATGGAACTTTCATCTGTATTTTTAAAATAGGCTTAATGCCATTTCCATTGTTTTCCCCACTTCCTCTTTCTCAGGAGACTTAATCCTGACAACTGCTGATTCGCTAACCATAGTGCTTTTCAGGAACACTGTGGCTGAGGATGGTAAAGGATCAAAAACAGTGATAGTATAACACACTTTAGGACCAGTTGTGTAGTTCAATGGTAGAGCATTTGCCTAGCATGTATGTGGCCCCAGGTTTTATCCCCAGCTCTGCAGACAAAGCAACCAAAAAATCTGGGTTCAAATCCTAAATTACAAACTACTTTATCAAGGTCAAATTATCTACCCCGGCCTTTGAGTAAAATAAGGACAATATACTGTGATGAATGGAAATGACAGATTACAGATTATACAATATCTAATCAAAGCATCTTATGCACAGAAAGCACTTGCTGAATGGAGTTGTGATCTTGACCTTTGACTGGAATGTGGGATTTGGGGTGAGGATGAGGCCAGGGGAAAAAAAGCACCTGAAATATTTTGTCATTCCACTGGGGCTAGGTCATTGTAATTTGCTAAGATGAATTGATTCCCTCAATCCATGCAGAATATAACCACATTTGACAGAACACTGCAAAGTTGGGATTTATACTGTGAGCTATTTTAAAAACTGCCAGGTTAGCAAATTAAACCGGCTGTGAAAATACCCTGGTTTCCATTCACAACAAATACAAGACAAGCCACTCTACTTTAATGACTCTGGCCTCATGGCAGCAGTCTGTTCTGCATAATTCATTCTGAAGGGCTTCAGAGACATAATTTTCTTAAGGTATACTAGAGTTAAACTATTTTCTAGGAAAAAAAGATGAGTTTTCTTCAGATTTTCAGTAAATTCCATGAATCACTGTCCCATTTAATTTAGGAGACTACAGTCTAAATAAAAAATAGTAGTTATGTCAGTACTTTAAGCCAGTCTTGTTTTTCAAAGGGTTATGAAAAACCAATCTGCCCTACAACATAATTTTTCAAACTCTGTGACACAGGAAGGAGGAAAAAGATCTCATTGCCACCAGAAAGCTAAATAGCAAACACCAAATTTCAAATTTCAAACCAATCACCCTTTAGGAAGTCGGAGATCCTGAATTATTTAAAATGTTGGCTAAGTAATATTTATAATTCCCACTCCTTTAGGGAGACAATTTGTTATTTAAACAATGATCCTAAGTGTAAATCACCAAATGGAATTGAATTTTAGGAAGTACTATTGAAATAAATTCAAACTTGGAATGTGAGGAAGTGTTAATCCAGTCCACTTCATAAAACGCCACTAAGAAAAGGATGCACCACTTTATATTTTCTTTGGAAAACAACCAATTAGTTCAATTTTGAACATCCTGAGCCTTAAAACCTTTGCTAAAAGTGAAACATAAATTTTGACTAGTCAAGTGTGAAAACTCCAAAGACAATTTTCTTGTCCTTCCAGTTCGTAGTTCTATAAATAGAAGTAATGCAGTAACAGCCATCAAAGCAACTGGTAAATTCCACAGTATGTCCAATGTACACATCCCCAGCAAACAGTTTCCCAGCATGGTGAACCCCACTGCTTCCAAAGACTTTTAGCAGGACCCTTCTTAAATAAACTATGACTCACTGTTTGCTTTCTTCATCAGGAGGTGGAGTCTTGCCATGACCTTCCATTACAAAATCCTCCTGTTCCACCTGCAAAGGCAAGCACAAGTCAGCAGCAGTCAGTAACTAAGGTGCAACTCACTCCAATGGGCCAGACCCTGAACTGAGCACAGCCACGGCAGCATAATGCCAAGAACAGAGGCCTGGACTTAGGGTTCGCATTCCCCAGATTTTGCGTAAGGCATTTCTCCCATGTGACTATATTTGCAGAATGACATGAAGCATGTTGCTCTGAAACTCATGTAATTGTGACAAAGGATTATATGAATACAAAAGGCCTATGAATAATAAGAAAAAGACCTACTAGAAAAATCTGTAAAATAACTGAGTAAGAGTTATGCTGTGAAACAAATAGATGGTTCCTAAACACAAAAAGTGCTTAATCTTTGTCAGTCAGGAAAATGCAAATTAGAACCACAAAGAGACACATCATTTCATAACCATCATGCTGGCTGCAATTACAAAGTGTGAGCAATAAACTTTTTTACTCCTAGCAGGAAGGTAAATATTTGAATATGTACATACAAACTACTAACTGTATTTTTAGTTCTTTTGCAATACTAAAGATTTAACTCTAGGCCTTCACATAGAGTTACAACCACAGCACATTTCTTTTTCTTAATTTTGAGATAGGATCTCACTAAGTCACTAAGTAGCCCAGGTTGAGATTAAATTTACAATCTTCCTGCTTCAGCCTCCCAGAGTACTGGGATTATAGGTATGGGCCACTATACCTGGTAGGAGTATTGTTTTGATCCTAACACCTTCACACTGAGTTACATCTCCAACCCTTTCTAATTTTTTGAGACAGGTTCTTGTTAAGTTAAATAGTGCAGGGGCTGGGGAGATAGCTCAGCAGTCTAAGTGCCTGCCCGGCAAGCAAAATGACCTGGGTTGGATCCCCAGTACAACATGTTGTGCTGGCCCTGGAACCCTGGGTGTGCCAAGCTGGCCACTAATAACGGCCAAAGTGTGCAGGAGGCTGAGACAGGAGGATCATTCACTACTAGACTGAGCTGCACAGTGAGATCCTATACGAAACAAACAAACAAACCTTTTTTTTGGGGGGGGGAGGTGGAACCGAGGATTGAACTCAGGCCCTTGCATTTGCCAGGGAAGTGCTTATTCCACTAAACCATCTCCCTGGCCCCACATTTTTTTTTTTACAAAATCTAAGTTAAATAGCCCAGACTGGGTTTAAAGTTATAATTCTCTTGCCTCAGCCTGTCAGAGTGTTAGGATTACAGCATATGCCACACACCTGTCTAAGCAGTTTTATCTTTAACCAAAAAAATATAAAAACAAATATCCATCAACAGTAAACAGACAAATAGTCAATGACGTTTTCAGGTAATACTGCTATGCTGCATGAAAGTGAATGAGTTGATTATATACTGCAGCCTGGAGTTCTAGGTAGTGGCACATTCCTATAACCCCAGCCCTTGGGTGGCTGAGGTAGGAAGATTACTGTGAGTTTGAGGCCAGCCTGAAATATAAAGGGAGAAGGAAGAAAGGGGAGGGAGGAGAAGGAGGAAGTAGGTAAGGAAGGATAGAGACAGAGAGACTGCTTAAATCTAGCTTGGGTAACTTGGCAAGACCTTGACTTTACATTTAAAAATGGGTCCAAATGAAGATATAAGGTCAATGTATTAAGCCCTGGATTCATTTATCAGTACCACCAAAATAATAATAATAATAATAATAATAATAATAATAATAATAATAATAATAATTTTGAAACTGTCTTTGAAGGCTGAATAGTTCATTCCAAATAGTTTGAAGAAGCTATAAAAGTTTAGCTCCTTTATCTCTGCCTCTCTTTATCTCTGCTATGGTCACATACCATTCTCGCCAGCCCTCTGTACTTCACCTGTACAGCTCCACTAGATACTCATAAGAATGAGTTCAGATCTCCCACTGCACAGTTATGCATAACAAGCTCTTCAGATGCTTAGATCCCTTTTGTACCATGGTATTTGCATATAATCTATACACATTCTTACATAGTCATTCATCCATTCATTATGGTATGTGGATTGAATTCATCGTGGTATGCGGCTTTTGTACTTAGCTACATTGCTAGCCCTTTCTAAAATTTAAGATGGCCATGCTAAGTTGCTTAAATCACCAGGCTGGATTTGGACTTTCAGTCCTCCTGCCTCAGCATCTCAGAATGCTGGGTTTACAGGTACAGATCACTATGCTCAACTCTCACATATACTTAAGATCATCTCTAGGTTACTTATAAATCTAACACAATGTAAATATTCTCTAAGTAGCTTTTGTATTGTAACACAGGAAAAAAAGATCACATATTCAGCACAGATATATTTTCCTCTCAAATATTTTCACTCCATGGTTAATCGAATTGGTAGACTTGGAATCCAAGCATATAGTGGGTTGACTCCACCATGCCCTCTTGCCAAGCCCCCCAGTCTTGTGTGCTCCCTCATTTTCATCCTGCATAAACCCTAAATGCCAACACATCCCTTTAAGTGCTAATTCGAATACTTTTCCCAGAGGACACTGTCTGTTTTCCAAGGGTGCATACCTTCACCCATGCTTTACCAACTCAAAAGCAAATAAAAAATTGCCCAGAAACACCACTGCTTTTTATTGTATTTTCCTGTTATTAATTAATTTATTTATTTGTAACTTTTGTAAGAAATAGGCTCTTGCTATGTTGCCCAGGCAGGCTTCAAATTCATTATCCTCCTGCTTCAGCCTACTAGGGTATCTGGGACTACTAATATATACCACTATACCCCCAAGGGCTTGTTTTTCTAAATCCACTTCATCACCCTGTATTTTTCTTTTTTTCTACAAATCTCTTGTATATAGTACTTTGAATTAATTTGATGATGACCATCCACTCCTTTGACTCATGTCCAAGAATTTTAATATTTATATTCATGAAATTCACAGCATAGCTTCACCTCTCTCCAACTGCCATTCTTTGACCTTTGCAGGTATCTGGGGGCACATATTGCACACCAGGTGCACAACTATTCTATGTTGTATAATGGTGAAGATGGGCTGTGTCCTCAAAAAACCTATAGATTACTAAGAAAAACAAACCAAAACTAGTCAGTTACAACACAATGCAAAAATACAATTACAATCCAGGAAGGACATGTAGCTGAGTCTAAGTCTAAAAACGGCCACCCTCAACTATCTCAGACAGGCAGCCCACCTCCTTCCTATCTCAACCAGGAAATGGGAGGCATGGGCCCTGACTCATTGCCAATACGTACTGCTCCACAAATCCTGAAATCTAACTTTAACCACAGCTGGCTTTTCCACTCCCTGCTTCCCCTGGGGCCTGTAAGGACCCTTACAATAATTTCTAGTTCCAAGGTCTTTTTTCCTAGAAATCTGTTCAATCCTCACCTGAGAGCTGGGCCACCAAGTTTCTCCTCTAGTATCCTAGATTTACCCCCTTCACACCTTGTTCTTTGGACTGTCCTGCTTTGCCCACTCCTTACCTTCTTCTCTTGCCCTAGACAACAGCACCACTGCAGAGCACTACACGGCTGGTTCCTTCACAAATGCATGCCAGTTACATCCACCCAGCACTCTGATTTCAGCTCCTTTACTAGAAAGGCCCTTTATGTAACCTTTGGGTGAATTTCTACTCAGCCTTCAAAGATGGTTTCAAAGTTACTTTTTCTAAGAAGAGCCTTGTGACCTCTAGCTCTTCCTCTGACCCCTTCTTCCTTCTCCCTCTCCCCTGCTCTGGTACATCTACCCTATATGCCACCCCACAGCTGTGACCCTTAGTTCACCTATTTCCAGGTGGTGGAGAGCCTGGGGCAGAAATAATGTAACCTTTGTCTGCATACTGCAGTATGCACATTGCCCTCCTCCTGGTGAGGCATGCATGCATCCAACACTCTTTCCAAATGGTTTCTATGAGCTAAGCTATGGGCTGCAGGACTAAATTAAAGGCAGGACTACCCAACCACATCCCTCTATCATTCATTATGTACCTTTCCTACTTCCCTCCAAAGCACCAAACCCATCCAGTAGGCATGGAAGATGCCAAGGCCTAAGGCTGTAATGAGAGCCTATCTCATAGAAGCCCTTCTGCTCTGGTATCTCTCCTGATTACCTGCATCTTCACTCTTTTCCCTTTCCTACTGCTCTGCAAGGAACCTCATCCCTTGTATCCTAAACTTGTGACCTAATCTACCATCTAGGACCTTCCTCAAGGATCCTTCTTCCTCTTACACTTTTTTCTTCCCAGGAGAGAAGTCCAGACCCTCTACCCAGACACATTTTGCAATCTCCATATATATAAATATATATATATATATATATATATATATATATATATATATATATATATATATATATATATATATATAAATTTTGGGGGGTTGCTATACTCCAAATACCTTGTCTTTGGTATCCAAATTCTTAAACTATACCTGATCTGGTTAACACAATACACACACCCCACACACACACACCACAAGGCCTGTAAATGTATTCCTTTGATTTAGAATGTTCTTCTCTAACATGGTTACACAGACACTGCCTTCACATGATACTGCATCAGGTCGAAAGCTTCCTTGACATCCTAGCTCAAAGTATCCACATTGTCATTCTCAACATGCCACACATTCTACTACCTGGAAGATCTCTTATTTATTGGCATGTTTTTCTCTCTTCCCTTACTAAGAATGTGAACTCCTTGGAGGCAGGCATTGTGTTATTCACTGATAACCTGGTGCAAAGGTGTTAAAGATTTGTGTAAAGATCTGAGATATTGTCACTTCTCATTCTTCTATCTTTCCAGATTCTGCCTCTGCACTGATCTCTACATTCTGCCAGAGTAATTTAATCTTATCTC
Organism: Ctenomys sociabilis; assembly: GCA_004027165.1. NCBI lineage: Eukaryota > Metazoa > Chordata > Mammalia > Rodentia > Ctenomyidae > Ctenomys > Ctenomys sociabilis. The sequence continues at coordinate 78,808 of PVKA01002394.1, forward strand.
ACCATTTTAACTATCACACTTGGGTAATTCCCAATTTTCTATTTACAGCCTCACCCCTCCAGTCTGGAAGATGCTGTCTGGGATAACATGCCAGACCCCATGTGTGAAACAGAATTCATGGCTTCCCTCCCAACTCTGCTTCTTTGTGTTTGGGTGGAGGTGTGTGTGTGTGTGGGGGGGGAGTTCTGTTTCTCACAAAAGAATGCTATCTTCCTAGTTATTTAATTTTAAGCCTTGATGTTATCCTGATTTTTCTTTTCTTCAATATCAAACAATTTGATATATTCTGTCCATTTTATAAATGCAGTATCTTTCCAACTATCTCCTCTATTCTAGATACAGGAGTTTCAAGGGAGGTTTATTTTTTGTTTTTGGTGTCGAGGACTGAACCCAGGGCTTCCAGCTCGCTAAGCAAGCATTCTGCTGATAAGCCAAATCCCCAGCCCCAATCGGGAGTTTTAAAAGAAAGCATGCATATTTCCTGAAAACAGGGAAGTCAATAAATAATACTGGATGACAGAATCATCCTCAAAATGGTTTTCACATAAGAAGGGCAGAGGTTTCTTAAAAATGTTTAAATTGAGGTATAGTACACAAAGAGAAACAAACACAAGCCTTAAGTGTCAGGCTCAATCATCAAGAGCTCACTTTCTAAACTCTGTGGTATCCCATTGTATAAACACAGTAGGATTGGTCCTTTCCTTCATCGACTGATGGCTAGTGGAGCTAATTCGAGTTGGAGTGTGCTGTAAATAAAGCTCCCATGACTATTCCCATACAATGTCTTCTGAGAACACCTGTGGTCATTTCTACTCCTTACACAGCTAGGAGTGTGGGGGAGTTCTATTTCTCACAAAAGAATGCTATCTTCCTAGTTATTTAATTTTAAGCCTTGATGTTATCCTGATTTTTCTTTTCTTCAATACCAAACAATTTGATATATTCTGTCCATTTTATAAATGCAGTATCTTTCCAACTATCTCCTCTACTCTAGATACAGGAGTTTCAAGGTTTATTTTTTGTTATTAGAAATTTGTAACACAGTTTCTAAGTAGTGATACCATTCTGCACTCATTCCAACAGTGCTCAAAGGCTCTAGCTGCTCCAAATTCTTACCAATACCTGGAAGTGTCAATTATGAACTTAGGACATTTTGATGAATATATAATAATATTATAGTATAGCTTTACTTGGCATTTCCCTCATGAATAGTAATGTCCAACTTGCTTTTGTGGTCATTCAGTACCTTAATTGCCTATTCATCTTTTCCTTGTATTTATAATTCAATTGTTTGACCTTTCCTTTCCTACTGGATAGCTCTTAATTTTTTTTTTTTTTTTTGAGACAGTATCTCACTAAACAGCTAAATTGCCAGGGTGGGCTTCAATATGTGATCCTCTTGTCTCGGCCTCCCTGAGTGTTTCATTATAACCAAGCATCTTTTTTTTCCACAGTCTTACTCAGGTCTGCTAAAAGTTTATATAACTTTCATGAAATTCAAATTAACAACTGCTCCTATGAATCAATAGTGCTTTGCACTTTCTACCAATAAATTTTCACAGCCTTCTTATGGTGGTGAAGGCAGTTTTTATACTGTTTTCCGGGGCTCATGGTCCATGCGTTTCCATATAGTTCTCTAGCTTAGCTGCTAGAGCACCTTTCCCTCATTGGATTATACTAGTCTTTTGATACATTTTTCTAGTAATAACATTTTATTATTCAAAAACCAGTGTGACAGTAGTGTACTGGACAATATGACTGACTTTGGAAACAAGTTGGGGCACTGCTAGGGATAAACCTCTGGCCTCATGAATCCTAAGTATATGCTTTATTAATGAGCTTCACCCCATCCCAAAAACACTTCTTTGCTGAACCGCAAATTTTAGCTGATACAGGCTTCAAAGATTATTTCAACTATGTGATTAAATTCTGGTCAAAGAAGTACACTGAGCACCATGTGAATATCTAGTAAGTCTTCTCAAGGGTTCTGACCAGTTCTTCCCTTTTGTATGTGTGGTATAAAGATAGGATGGCTGCACTGGAGCAGCTGTCTTGGGACACAAAGGTAGAAACAATGTACACAAAATGAAAGATGTGAACATGCTGGTGCATTGCCAGTAATCCTAGCACTCTGGGAAGCTGCGGCAGAAGGGTTCCAAGTTTAAGCCCAGCCTGGGCAATTCAATTTTGTTTCAAAACAAAAAGGGCTGTAGCTCAGCACAAAGGTCCTGGGTTCAAGCCCCAGGAAAGCCCTCCTATACACATATGCACAAGGAATAGAAGAAAAAGAAAAAGAAAATAGAAGAGACTGATTCCCTAATAATAGAAAAATGATGATATTTGCCCTGAATACTTACAGGTTTTAGGAAAGATGTAAGAACTATCTTTATGTGTCTGAGGGGGTGTATGATGTTAATTTTTATCTTAACTTTTCCAAGTTGCAAAGATTTTTCTTCAATAAAAACAGAATCTTTGGGGCTGGGGGAGATAGCTCAGTACAATAGGCACTTGCCTGGCAAGCACTAGGTCCTGAGTTCAATCCCCGGTACTACTAAGAAAAAAAAAATAAAAAAAACAAAAAAACTGGAATCCTCTATCTTTACATGTTAGCCATGGTCTGCATGGGGATCACAGGGAATTCTTCCAGAGAAAACACAGACCACAGGGCTCCACTCATTGAGTTCCTACTTCAGCAAGCCCAGAGTGAGGCTGGGAATCTTTGTTTGAAAAGCTTGCAAAGTAGAAATCAAGACCACAGAATTAGCATTTCCTATCTACTACAATGGCTAGAATTAAATAAAAAATCAGATAATGACAAGTGCTAGTGATCATGTTGGACAGCTGGCAACGTCATATGTTTTTAGTGGGAATATAAAATGGTGTAGCCATTTGAAAACCAGTTCAACAATTCTTCAAAAAGTTTGACATAAACTCTGCCCCAGCAATTCTCCTAGAACTGTAACAAAAGGGAATTGTAACAAATGTTCATAACAGCATTATCCATAACAGTCAAAATGTACTACCAAACTGTCACAGGCCTATATTTCCAGCACTTGAGAGTTTAGGGCAAGAAGATTGTAAGGGCAACCTGAACTATGTAGCAAGACCTTCTCTCAAACAAACAAGCACATAAAAAACCACTGTGCATGGTGGGGATGTAGCTTGAAGGCCCAGTTAAATCCCTAGGACTGAAAAAAAAGTAACAACCCAAATGTCATCTGATTATCTGGTAGGTACAATGTGATATATTACTCAGCCACAAACAAAAATATAAAGCCCTAATAAGTATTATAAAACAAACACTAAAGATATTTTAAGTAAAATAAGTTTCACATGCAGAAAACACATATTGTATGATTCTATTCATATGAAATGTCCAGAAGAGATAAATTTTACAGAGGCAGAAAATTGATTAATGGTTGCCTGGAGTCAGGAGGAAAGGGAATGGGGAGTGACTTCTAATAAATACAGTTTGGTTTTTTTTGCACTAAAATATTCTTAGATTGAGGTGCTAGATGTGTAACTCTGAAAATACTAAAAAATCTTAGTACTTAATACTTAATCACATACTTTAAATGAGTAAATCTGCACACGTGTGTGTGTGTGTGTGTGTGTGTGTGTGTGTGTCCATCCTGGGGATTAAATCCCAAAGCCTTGTACTTGATAGGTAAGTGCTCTACTACTAAGCTACATCTCTAACCCTAGGCAGGTAAATTTTATGGTATGTGAGATACTTTCAATAAAGCTGTTTTAAAATAAATGTGACCAGGCAATGTGGTATAGGCCTGTAATCCTATTAGATTACAGCACTTGGGAGGCTGAAGCAGGAGGATCCCTCTGAGTTCTAGGCCAGCCTGGGCTACAAAGTGAGTTCAAGGCAAGCCTGAACTGCATAGTGAAACCCTCTGAAAAAGATAAAATATAAACAAGTGTAAAAAAATAAAAGAAAGTTATTCAAGACAATTCTTATGAAAACTAAAGCTAAACACTCACTTTGAAACAGTTCTTATGTTCTATACAGGGTCTTTTCTCATTTGCCAGGACCTACCTGGTCCTGTATGCTGAGAACTCCTAATACAGACCTTGCACCTTGCTGTCACCTCTCTACTGAGAAACACAAGGTCTGCTAAGTATTTTCACCTGGAGTTTTTGCACTTGTTTCAATGTTTCTAATTCTAAACCCTCCATACTGAATTAAAACAATAATTGGCTGGGTCTAGCTATCCTTAGAAGCTCAAGACATAAGGAAAATCAGCCCGCTACATTCTCCTTTAGAACACCTGAGGGTCAAGATAAAATTATTATAGTCTGTTTACTGTGCTGGTGCATGCTTATAATCACAGTGCTCCAGAGGCTGAGGCAAAAGGATCATCGAGAGTTTGAGGCCAGGGCCTGAGGAAATAGCTCAGTGGTCTAAGTGCCTGCCTGGCAAGCACAAGGACCTGGGTTTGATCCCCAGTATCGCATGCTGTGCCATCACTGGCATGGTGACAGAGGCCTGTAATCCCAGTGCTGGGGAGGCTGAGACAAGAGGATCACTGTGATTTGGAGCCACATTGTGAGTCCCTATACCAAATAAATAAATGAAAGATTTTTTTAAAAAAATTTAAAGAGTTCAAGGCCAGATGGAATTGCATAATGGTAAACTATCTTCAAAAAAAAAAAAAACCTATCCATTCCATCACAGCCAGTTATAAAAGAGCAAATCATAAAGTATAATGAGCATTTCTTTCCTTGCTCTAAAAATATCCTGCCTAAGGGTCAGGGAGATGGCTCAGTAGAATAAGCACTTCCCTGGCAAGTGCAAGGGCCCAAGTTCAATCCCCTGTTCCACAAAAAAAAAAAAAAAAAAAAAAAAAAAAACCTGCCTAGGCAAGCATGGTAATACAGACCTGTAAACTCAACACACTAGGAGCCTAAGAGTTTCCTATCAAAAGGTTCAAGCCCAGCCTAGACAATTTAGTGACTTAGCAAGACCCTGTCTCAAAATTAAAAAAAAAAAAAAAACACTTTAAAAGGGCTGTGGATGTAGTTCAGTGCAAAAGCTCTGGGTCTGATCCCCAGTACTGACAAAATGAACATACAAACAAAAATATAACAAAGAAAAAAACCCTTCCACCTACTCTAGAATTCCCCAAGCTATTCCTGCCCTCAAATCTAGAGTGGTCCTATGACTTGCTTTAATTTAACACAATGTGGGGGCTTCTGAAGCTGGACCTTAAGACCTAAGTTTGTGTGCTTGCAACATCCCTTTTGATTCTGCTGGGTCCCAGCTGCCAGGTAGGAGAAAGAGGCAGGCAGAGATCAAGTGGAGAAACAATAACACTGGGGTCAACAGCCTCAGGCCAAACCCCTGGTGGGCCATACCAACACCAACACCAACTGTCAGTCTCCACAAACAACCACTTTGACACTTCAGCCAGCTGGGTCTCCAGATCATTGCAACTCCCACCAGCACCTTTTGGGAGCAGAACTGTCTAACTGAGCTCAGTCAACTACTAAACAATGAGGACAGCAAAAGGCTGTGGTGGGTTTTAAAAATTTTTATTATTACGATTTGTATCTAAAATGTCCCCCCAAATTCTCCTGAGTATGCAGGGTGATTGGATCATGGGGTGCTATCTTCACCAGTAGTGAGTTCACTAGTGGATTTGCTGTTAGGTGGGGGTTTCACAGCAGTGGGTATGGTGGAGGGCCTGTTCTCAAATATTCTTTTTCTGGACACCTTTTTTTTCTTCTTCCTGCCTTTCATAGCTGAAAATCACTTCTGCTGCTGTGTCTCTCTGCCATCTCCAGAGCCAACCGACCATGGAGTGAAATTGTGAGCCAAAATAAATACTTTCTAAGTTTTTATCCTCACTTTTAAGTCAATTATTGTATCTCAGCACTGGGAAAATAACCAAGATTTGATTTTTCAGAATAACTTTAGATTTATAAAAATATTATAAGCATGGAGAATTTCCATATATATCCTAAACTTAGTTTCTGCTGTCATTAACATCTTCATCACTTGTCACAACTAATGAAACAATACCGATATACTATTTACTGTAGTACTTTATCGAGATGTCCCTTTTGCTTAAATCCCTAGAATCACATCCAGGATAACACCTTGCATTTAATTACCATGCTTTCTTAGGCTCTTCTGGACTGTTACAGTTTCTCAGTTATTTTTTCATTTTTCTTGGTTAGGTATTTCTAGAATGCCCCTCTACTGGAACTTGTCTCATGTTCTTCTAGTGATGAGACAAGGGTGCTAAGTTTGGGGAAAGACTATGGTACATACTACAAATAAGACATTATTGTTGATGGGTGTTTCCCCCCCCCCCCACTGCTGATACTGACTTTGATCCCCTGGCTGAGCTGGTGGTTGCCAGCTTTCTCCTCTATGTGAAGAAGCACGTGAGTGGGAAGTTATGTTCCACATCCTTGAAGCGGGGCAGCTGCACAACTATTTGGCATTCTGCCAGAGTGATTGCAATGGTGGTTTTATTCATTTATGTATATTTATTTTGTTATGTATTTAATACAGAGTCTAAAGGGTCTCACTACACAGATCAGACTCGCAGTGATCCTCCCGTTTTCAGCTTCCCAAGTGCTGGGATTATAGGCACATGCCACCACACCCAGTTTCAATGCAGTCTCAGTGTGCCCTGGGGGTGGGGCCAGCACAGCACACTGGGGATTGAACCCAGGTCCCTGCAGACACCTACTTACGCACTTTAGTCTGCTGAGCTATCTAGGCACTTTAGTCTGCTGAGCTATCTGGCTGGCCCACGATGGTGGTTTTAAATCACTAAATTTTGGTGGTTTAATAAATGCAAGATAATCTGAAAGACTCACAAGCCTTCTTACCATCTCCTGTCAGATTTTACTACTTCTATGCCATACAGTTGCCTCTGTTTATGACACTCTCATTCCTAACCATCAAAATAAATTTTTAAAAACCCATCTTTATTCCATTGCTAAAAAAAAAACTAAACAGTACTCTCTCCATTGTGAAGCTTCATTCCAAGAAGAATTCATTGCTAGGCACACATTTAATGCCAGCACCAGGGGCCAAATGCTATGGGGCTCCCTTTCTCAACTAGACTAAAAAGTTCCCCATATGCAAACACGATGTCTTACATAATGTGGTTTGCCTATACCTGGAACATCAGCAAATATTAGACATCCAATAAGTACTGTTGACTTCAATAATTCATTGGATGACTATAAAAGTACATGACTTTTTTTTTTTTTTCGGAACCGGGGATTGAACTCAGGCCCTTATGCTTGCCAGGCAAGCATTTATTCTACTCAGCCATCTCCCCAGCCTCAAAAAGTACATGACTTTTAACAGTACTCCTATAAAAAGAATAAAGGATGAAAAAAATCAGCACCTCAGATTCAATGTCAGTAAATTCACAACAGAGATGGGTCCTCTCTGATGAGAGAGTTGTATTCCATAATAGCAAGACACTAAGAAAAATGATCATTATATTGGAGTGAAAGCCACATATGACAGATAGAATACATTTCAGAACAATAGATACATAAATGTCAAATCAAGTAAATCATGTGAGTCTTTCCCTAAGGGAATCAGACCAGTAAAGTGCATATCCCTGCTTCAGGACTTCCTGACATGCCATCAAAGACTTTTTACAAAGACTAATCTTCATGGTTAATCTCTGAAAATATGAAACAAGACATAGTTTTATTTGATTTTTCTCTCACATACCCAGCACAGGAATTAAATAAGCCTTAAAGTGGTCTTTAGGAAAAACACAAGAAATAGTGCCTATGTCTCCAAAGGATACATGTGGGGGCCTCTAAAGATTTACCTTAATGATAATTATGTCAACTTGTCTTCTTTTATTATTTATAATAGAAGCACTGAACTCTGAGAAAGCTAGGTCATACAAAATTACTTTCCAGTGACTATTCAGAGAAAATAAAAAGTTCTAAACTAATATGAAAGCAGCATTCTTGCTTCTATTGAAAGTGCTTGAAGTCCCAGGAATTAAAACAACAAAAAACATACCACAGCTTAATGGTGCAAGTCTTTGTGTTGACACCCAGAAGTCCTGGCTACCCAGCAGGTGCTTAATAAATACTTGCTGAATTAATGACAGAGAGAGGAGGAGGAAAGTAAAAGCCAATCAAGGAATAATATAATACACGTACTTACCTAAAGAATTGCCAGTGATCTACCTGTTTTTGGATCTACTGCCTGTTTACTATCTTTCTGGCAGAGAGAAAGAATCTACCTAAATTTCAGCCCCATCAGAACCTGCATTTTCCAATTCTGGAAGAATATGTGGCCTCTACTTGTCTCTGAATTTAAGCACCTCTTTCTAGGGGAAAGCTATGTAAGTTACTGAAGTTTCAGACTTCATAAGGAACATCAAAATTCATGTCTGTAACATTAGATTTCCTTCACCCATCTTGTGCATCCTGAATCAATCCTTATTTCTATTCCACAAAACTTCTGAGTGTCTTGTAAACCATACTGACCCTCTTTTGTTTTTTGATATGGTTGATACTTTGTGTCACCTTAGGAGTCTAGAAGCTCAACTAAGTAATTCAGGAGTTCTACATCCTGGGGCATAGAGGACATGCCCTTGCCTCTTAGGGATGTTATTCATTGAACTTGTGAAGTTTAAAAGTTCAACTAAGTGATTCAGCAGGGGGCCAGGGCCTCCACTTTGTGTACATCCTCAATTTGTGGAAGAGGAGGGCAGGAAGACAGTGGAGGTGTGGGCGGATAGCAGAAATACAATATAAGGGAAAAAAAGAGGCTTGTTCTCCCCCACTTGTGCTCTTGCCGTTTCTGCTACCTTGAACTGTTGCTGCTGTGCTATGTGACCCTGCCTTGGAGCCAGCTGATTATGGACTGAAACTTTTACAAGCTGAACTAAATAAACTTTTCCTTCCTTAATTTTGGGTTTTGGGTATTTTGTCTCAGCAAAGAGAGAAAAGTAACTGAGACATTTTGTTTTGTTATTGTGCTGTGCTGTATTTTGTAATACTGGAGATTAATTCCAGAGAGTGCTAAGTGACATTGTCCCGAGCCCTTTAAGTTTATTGATTTTTGAAAGTAGCAGTTATTGTTTAAAATTTTCACATTAACTATATGCTATTATCTATGGTATGAGTAACTACATCAAAGATAGCAAAGTGCAATACAAAAACCATGATTGAGTACCTCTCATCTTTGTTCTTCTAAATGTGTACTGTTTCTAACATCTTATCAATTAATGTTCTCTTTAAAATAAATTTCAAAAATATATAGTGAAAAAAGACAAAAAATTAAAGTTTATTGAAAGTATTAATGTTTAATAATTTGATCAATCTTTCACATCTATACCTGTTAATCTGAACAACAGATTTGATGATGAAAATATGCAATCTAACAGACATTAAATTTTTATTTTTGTTTTGAAACTATAATGTGCACTGTTGCTTGCTACTGTTTTTGTCTTTGTTTCTGACATTTGTTTTTACTCTTTAAAATAAATTACTTACTTTATGTATTTTTAACTTTTTATTTTTTTGGGGGGAAGGATCCACAGGGTCTCACTACATAGATCAGACTTATAGTGATCCACCTGTTTACAGCATCCCAAAAGCTGGGATTGCATGCACAAGCCACAACGTCTAGTCTCAACTGCCATCTCAATGTGCCCTGGGGGTGGAGCCAGCATGGCAGGCCCAGAAACTGAACCCCTGGACCTGTGCCTGCTTGCAGGTGCCTTAATCTGCCCTAAAATAAAATCTTATGTTAATTAATTATTATTATTATTTATTTTTTGGAACTGGGGATTGAATTCAGGACCTTGTACTTGCCAGACAAGCCCTTATTCTACTGAGCTATCTCTCCAGCCCCAAAATAAAATTTTAAAAAAGTTTTTAGACAGGGTCTCTAAATTACCCAGGCTGGTCTTAAACTTGCAATACTCCTTCAGGCCCTGAGTAATGGGATTATAAACATCATGTGCTTCTGTGTCTGACCTGACCTTGTTATTCTTTTTCTTTTTATTAGAGCATAATCTTGAATTCATGGCAATCCTCCCTGCCTCAGCCTCCTGACTACTGGGATTACAGGCATGAGCCACCACTTTTAGCCTACCCCTCTTAACTGCTATCTTTCCCTGTAGCAAGAAAAGGGAAACGTGTAATTTCAAGCCCTCAGTTGTATACTAAACACACACTAGATCATGTTGACTTCCATGCAATACAAAGAAACACTAAACCTTTCTTTCTTCTTTTGAATATCCCTAGCATCAAACAAGTCAGAATAAAACTGTTCCAGTGGTAGTTTAGACACTGCTGTGGCACAAGGGAACAGTCCTGCTGACCCCTAGATTCTATCAAGCTCATGAATTTGATGATGCCTTTTCATAAATACACTCTCTTATTTTTTCCACCTCTTCTTAAATAAGCATAGGTCCCCTCTAGTTTAAAAAATCATTTCACTTTTAGCTGCTCTCCCTCACTGCTATTTTTTCCTTCTCTTACGTTCAAATTTCCTAAAATTGGGTGGGAAATTAGAATTTCTCCTTAACCCATAAAATATGGTTCCTTCCCCCTACACTAATGAAATGGCACTCTAGAACATGCACCTTAAGTTCTTTTTAAGGTTTTTCTTGTTATGAAAGTTTTCACATATATAAAAAGGAAAAGCAAGCCGGGCGTGGTGGCGCATGCCTATAATCCCAGCACTCGGGAGGCTGAGGCAGGAGGATTGTTGTGAGTTCGAGACCAGCCTGAGCTACAAAGTGAGCTTAAGGCCAGCCTGAACTGTATAGTGAGACCCTGTCTCAAAAAGACAAAAAAAAAAAAAAAAAAAAGGAAAAGCAAAGGAATCCCTGTGTACCTATCCCTAAGTTTCAATAGTTATCCCATCTGCCATTCCCGTTTCAGCTACAGTTATGCCATCCTCTACCATGATCCAATTATCTTAGTGTTTCATCAGATAAAATTTATCTACATTTTGACTGTGAGTTTTGTTGTAACTGTAAACTGTAAGAGCCCCATCTGACACAGAACATCTTAGTGTCTCCTGAAATTTTGCAGAGATCCTTTAATTCCTTCTTTTTCTTTTGTTTTTTTAAGAGATAAGGCCTCACTAGTTGCCCAGACTGGTCTCAAGCATACCACTCTCCTGGCTTAGCACCCAACCTGCTGAAACTATAGCCACCATGCTCTGTCACTCCTTAAGAAATACCCTAGCTGGGGAGATGGCTCAGTGGAATAAGCCCTTCTCTGGCAAGCGCAAGTACCTGAGTTCAATCCCTGGTTCTGGAAAAAAAAAAAAAAAAATTACAACTGTTCTTTAGCCGGGAGTGGTGGTGCATGCCTGTAATCCCAGCACTGGGGAGGCTGAGGCAGGAGGATTGTTGTGAGTTCGAGACCAGCCTGAACTGCATAGTGAGACCCTGTCTCAAAAAGACAAAAAAAAAAG